>QRFJ01002508.1:0-59744 GCA_006176705.1 Cocos nucifera | reverse complement strand
ACAGCGCCCAAGTGAAAAAAAAAAATAATCAAAAAATAATCAAAAATAATCAAGAAGCAATCTTCCCACGCCCCAAGGCTGCCTCTCTCCCTTCTCCACGCCATACTCTCATCTCCCTTGCTCTCCACGTCCAAAAGTGTTTTGGATTTGGATTGGTGCGATTTAGATCAAGAAAAGGAGATCAAAAGCAAGAAGGCTGCGCTGCTGCGAAGAACGACTGCAGATCTTCAAAAGGAGTTTTGAAGATCCTCCAGATCAGATCCAGATCTGATTTTTGGAGGCGTGATAGAGAAGAAGAGGATCTCCAGATCCAGCCCGAGTGGATACCGGTAGAGGCCAGGCGCTTGCGTGGCTTGATCCAGAACCTTCCACTGCAAACAGGATCATCAACAGGGTAATAGGATTACCCTATTCAGGTAAATTGAATGTGATTTAATTTATCCTTTTCATTTAATTTTTATTAAATAAATAAGAATCAGATCTGAAGCATCCCTGATCTGATACAGATCTAAGAGAAAAATTTTTGAAATATATCTCTTGATCTGATCAGATCTGAACGAACCTGGTCAGGGAAATCAGGATTCCCCTTCAATCTCTTGATCTGATTTGATCTGGACGAACCTGGACCGGGAAATCAGGATTTTCCTTCATTGCTATGCTTGGACCAAAGGGTAGTGAATAAATTAGGAGACTCCACCGTCACATGAAATAAAATTAATCTAAAAAAATTGAATATTGTATTAACTGAGTTGGTGAACCGATTGCCTTAGTAATCCATTGCTCTTGAATTTAAAACCCTAATAATTTACACTCTCTCTATTTAATTAAAAATTTTTAATTATTTTTTTAAATTTTTTTTAATTTCTTATTCTCATAAATCGATCTTCTAAATAAAGTATAGGAAAGAGCTTTTCAGTACTTATTTTCTAATCCTCTAGGGACGATACTCTACTCATTCACTTTATTACTTGATCGCCTGGTGCACTTGCCATAGCTATAAATTAGCACGCATCAACCCTCCCTCATGCGCACCAAGAAAAGGGATGCTTTTGGCATCCCTTCATGCTTTAGATTTAATCTAAATTTGCCATGTGGCAAGGGCACTTGATTTTGAATTCAAATAGCTAGATGAAGTGATAGGAGACGCCGCCTTCTGCCTTTAGTAGAAGGACTTCTCATGCACCCCTATGCGTGAGGTTTTTCCATGCATGCGCGCTAGAAAAATTTAGGGTGTTCTACACCCATTTAAAATCCAACAAAGACATCAAAAGTCATTCTAAAGGAGATGGAGGGAAGATAAAAATGCCACATGGGTCTTAAACCTAAAGCAAAAGGACTCCAGTCCTTTCTTATGCCAAAAGCAATGTGGCACCCCTTATTGGTGTGCCTCATCTTATTAGAGTCCTAGCCCCTCGGGACTCTATCAAATGGCATGTAGGTGGCTTATAGGTGCCAACTATTAGCTGCCTTAATTAAGGCTTGACCCAATCCAAAGTCTCATTCAATTGGGTTGGCTAATTAGCAAGATTTTCAATCAAATCCAATTTGATTAAGGAGCTAGGGTTCGCCACATGTGTTAGCATGCTTACTGGCAATCCGATTGATTCTATTAGTCTAAGCAACCATATCAAACAAGTCCTTGTCAATTCTCTAATGTGTGTGACACATCAGGTTCCACATCTAGCTAGCAATAAGTTCGGGTGCATATTGATCTACTTTGATTAGAATCCTTCTAATCAATTAGGGTCCAATCTATGTCGACCTGAGTTCAACAATTAGAACACCATCTAATTAAGAAATGAATTAAACCCTTTAATTCATTCAAATCTGTAAATCAAGATTGACATCTAGCAAGTATCATGACTATCCAAAAGATATGGAATTTGATGAAAATATCAAATATATCCTTCAGTGATAAGTTACCATGCAATTCAATCTTTCGATCATCCCACATTCAAAATTTGGTTATGAGTATGGAATCATGTTAAACTTAAATATATATTCATATCAATTATCTATCAATCAATGATGACTCCAATGATGAAATATTATGAATCCTTTCTAATTTTTATCCTACTTTGATCAAAGATGTTTTGAGTCATCTAGAGATGATAATATAGATGGTATGGTGCTCCCAAGACTTGGAAGGCCATAGGAGAAGCCAGGGTATTAGCTCTAGGAGACTAGGATGGATGTAAGTCCTAGGGCTAGGACAGGAGCTATCCTAAGATGAAGATGGTGTGTAGTCCTACATGGGCTCGAGGTTCAAGTATGAGGACGTTGAGGAAGCTTAGTAGGTGCTTCGGAGATCTAGGACACAAGATGGAGTAAGGAATCAGAGCTAGGAAAAGAATCAGCAAAGACAAGGGGCTGACACATAAGCGGGCTGACTCGGATATGCAGTCAAGCCAGCTCGAGCTGAGACCAAGCCAGCTTGGGGCAGATTCAAGCTGGCTCTCTCAGGCAAATAGAAGATAGTGTTCGGATGAAATACAGTCAAGCCAGCTTGACTTCTGAAAGAGTCGGATCAATGGTAGCATATAGAACAGGATGGGTTTTCTATTTGGTCTTAAATTAGGATTAATCCAAGGGATCTTAAGGCCTAGTTTATAAGATCTTAAGGTGGCTAACTCATGTATAGATTGAGTTTAGATCCAGGGGATGAAAGCATGGGAGATATGGATGTACATGGGCTCAATGAGTGCTTTCATATATTGGATTGGTTGAAAAGCTTTTGGTCGGGCCTAATAGCTATGTATTAATACATAGATTATATTAGAGTTTCATAACGTGGATTGAAATATAGATCTTTTCTTCCTCAATCTATCTTCTCTTTTCTCTCTAGTATTACTATCCCAGAGTTCTTGAAGAAGCCCTAGAGAGGAGGGGCGCCTCCCTCAAGCCCAAGGAGGGAGGCTCCCCAGCATATGTCAAGTGGTAGATCAGTGGATCAGTAGTTTGCTACCACCAAAGAATGTCATGGATCTCCTTAAGTCCATGCTAAAGATCAGGGGTTTTCATAACACTTGGTATCAGAGCCTGATGGTGCATGGAAGTGAAGGAGAAGTCATACAGGAAGAAATTAAAAATCTGCATAAGTATTCTATGGTATGTCTTAGATCTACCTTTGTTATTACTATGGTTTAGCCAACCAAGAGCAGTGGATTGAAGGTGGAGGCTAAGAGGATTAACAAAAATAATTTTTTTTCTGGGGTGGAAGGTTTGGGTGCATGATTTTTTGATCGATTTTGCTTGGAAAGGCCAAGGTGTATGATGGGTGACAAGGTTCTCTAGCAAGATGGGCAGTGTGGGGCTGTTTGGTGGTTGAAGAGAGGTTTTCCAAAGGATAATGGTCGAAGAAAGGTTGAAGAAGTTTCTATACATCCTTCGATTGCAAAAAGATGGGCAAGTGGTTGGGAATGCATTCAATGGTTTGATCAGAGCAGAGATTTGTGAAGCCTTGGAGGTGATGAAAATGACTGATCCATGGAGCATCGTAGCAAGCTCAGAGGAGGTGAAGATCCTTGATGGTTTCAAAGATGCCCATGGGGTTATGGAGTATCCGAGATAGGAGCTACGATGGTGAAGGTCCAGTAGGTCGGGGCTGGATGGCTGATCTTGCATCAAGTTTCTTCTATAGGTGCATCAGAGAGAGTCACAGTTTAGATGAAGGATGGTTGTGTACAATAAGAGAAGACCCGGATATCTATAAGCAGGCAATATCAAAATGAGGCAGGGAGCACTGCAATAGCACTTTTCTAGAGGCATAAGGCTAAGAGAGGCTTGGTGGTGGTGTAGTCGAGGGAGATATCTCAGCAGAGAGTGTTAGCAAGCATCTCAAGAAGATTAAGAGCAGATCTCAGGGAGAGCCAGGAGGTCTCAGAAGCCTCGAGATGTGATAGGTGGATCTAGGCCCAAGACAAGGTTTGAACTATAGTTCCTCCAAGCATACTTGAACCGATGTTTGGTGCAGGGGCAGAAGAGAAGAAGGGCTAGGATGGAATTTTCTAGGGTTTAGTCGCTAGTTTGAAGAGTTGGATGAGCTCTTTGATTTCAAAGGTGCCCATGAGTTGCAGAAGTACCTAAGATGGCTTTGAAGGAGTCTATGGAGTGTGGAGGGTCTGAAAGAATAGCAACGGTATTTGAGGTACAGTAGCAGGCTCAGTAGTACAGCATTAAGTGGTTGGCCTCAGATGACTTGGGTATCGAGTCAAGATCTTCTATGGTATCAAGTGGACTTCAATTTTAGGTGGAGCATCGGGTAGAAGTGGCTTCATCAATGGAGATGTGACACAAGTTCAGAGTGGAGGAGTGCAAGAAGATCAATATCCTAGCACTAATGTCGAAGATGCATAATTCTAAGTAGAGTGGCATGTGCAAAAAAGATTGGCGAAGTTTTAAGGAGATCATGTCAGGATATGCAGCAAGTGATGATACAGGAACGCTGTGGGATCTTAAGAAAAATCTAGGACAATTGATGCAGCTGCCAAGTAGAAGGATCCTTATAATTTTTAAGATAGTGCAATGAAGCAAGCCAAGGTCTTCAGCGGTAGAGGCGATCATCCTAAAGGCCTCGAAGAAAGTTCAGCAGCTGAAGAGGATTAGTAGAGGTGATGTTTGCACAAGAGACTGTCAGAGTATGCAGTGATAGTGGAATCATGCAGGAGAGCATTGCTAGGATTTGCCAAGACTTGGACACACCAAGGTGGAGATTGTAGATAGTGTGGTGCTCCCAAGCCTTAGAAGGCTACAGAAAAAGCCAGGTTGTTGGCTCCAAGAGACTAGGATGGGTGTGAGTCCTAGGACTAGGACAAGAGCTATCCTAGGGTGAAGGCTATGTGTAGCCCTGCATGAGCTCGAGGTTCAGGTGTGAAAATCTTAAGGGGACTTGGTAGGTGCTTTGGAGACCTGGGGCATAAGATAGAGTAAGGGATCAAAGCTAGAACAAGAATCGGTCAAGATAAGAGACTGATACACAGGCTGGCTGGGTCGGATACGCAATCAAGCTGGCTTAGGCTGAGACCGAGCTGGCTCGAGGTAGATTCAAATTGGTTCTCTCAGGTAGACGGAAGATAATATTCAAATGAGATGCAATCGAGCTAGCTCGGCTTCTAACAGAGCCAGCTTGATGGTGACATATCGAATAGGATGGATTTTCTATTTGGTCTTGGATTGGGATTAATCCAAGAGATCTTAAGGTCTGGTTTATAAGGTCTTAAGGTGTCTAACTCATGTATGGATCAAGTTTAGATCCAGGAGATGAGAGCATGGGAGACATGGGTGTATATGGGCTTGGTGAGTGCTTTCATGTATTGGATTAGACAGGAGAGTTTTTGGTTGGGCCTAATAGCTATGTATTAATACATAGGTTGTATTAAGATTTCATAACGTGGATTGAAATATAGATCTTTTCTTTCTTAATCTCTCTTCTCTCTTCTCTCTAGTATTGTTGTCCAAAGATTCTTGAAGAAGCCCTAAAGAGGGGGGGTGCCTCCCTCAAGCCCAAGGAGGGAGGCACCCTAGCACAGATCTATATGGTGGATTGGTGGATTGGTGGTTTGCTGCCATCAGAGAATGTCGCGGATCTCCTTAAGTCCATGCTAAAGATTAGAGGTTTCCACAATAGATAACATATAGGATTACATCTCCTCTTACTAGGAATGATTGATTCCTTATTGACCGACTCATAACCTCCATACTTATTCCACCATATCTAGAATATCCCATACATGTCTTAGTCATGCTTGGATATGAACCAAAACATGGATTCATGTGTACAAGATTTCAAGGTGGTTTCAAGTCAAAGGATGTTGCATAACTTCCACTTAGAGAACCATCTTTTGACATGCAAATAAGGCTCCATAAGATGTTCTCTCTCAATGGGTCAATTTAGTAAACTTCATTCCCTAATGAGCACCCACATCTTTATATTAGTGTCTCAGATAAGTGATTGTGAGATCAGCCACTCTCTCCATCGAGTATACATATAGGATATGTTTGTTTATCTAGAATATTAATCCATGACTCAATGTTTCTACTTTCAAGAATATTTTAGATTAGGATTTTAGGTTTCACTAGCATGAAATCTTCATGGCCCTAAAATCATTATCCTAATCTATAGGGTTCATTATAATCTTAATATAATAAGATATAGCTGTAATGATAAATTAAAATATCTCATTTCATTGATAAATAAAAAATATCATCACATGAATTGAAAGATAATACAGAAAAGTTCCATCGCATTACTTATGTGATTGGCTTGTAGGGCACTAATCTTTCAATCTCTCTCTCTTGCACTAAAGCCAATCACCTTTATATCTCAAATCCATACAATCAAGATGGTGATTAAATAACTACTGCAGTAAGGCCTTAGTGAATGAATCTGTTATATTATTCTTTGAATCAACTCATTCTATAACAGCATCTTGTCTCTCGACAATTTCTCAAATTAGATAGAAGCATCTCAGAATATGTTTGGATTTTTTGTGAAACCTTGGTTCCTTAGCTTGAGCTACAGTCCCAGTCTTATATAATAAAATGGCATGAGACGGTCAATGTTAGCAACCATACCCAATTCAGTGATGAATTTTTTCATCTAATCAGCTTCTTTGGCAACTTTACTAGCAGTGATATACTCTATCTCTATGGTTGAGTCAGCTATAGTTTGCTATTTGGAACTCTTCCAACTTACTGCTCCACTATTTAGGATAAACACATACCCTGATATAGAGTTGCTATCATTTGGATTAGATTGAAAACTAGAGTCTGAATATCTTTCTAGTTTTAACTCTGATCCTCCATATATAAGAAAAATATTTTTAGTCCTTCTCAAGTACTTAACAATATTTTTCATAGCTTTTCAATGATCCTCTCCTGAATTAGTCTGAAACCTGCTGGCTATGCCTAAAGCATAAGCCACATCAGGCCTGGTACATAGCATGGCATACATAATTGATCCTATAGTCGAAGCATAAAGGATATCTCCCATTCTCTCTCTTTCTTTGGATGTCTTAAGATACATTTTCTTGAAAAGATGTATGCCATGACTCATGGGCAAGCAACCTTTTTTACTTTCCTTTATGTTGAATCTCTTCAATACAAGATCTATGTATCGAGACTGGAACAAACTTAGCATCCTTTTAGATCTATCTCTATAGATCTTTATACCCAGTATATAAGATGTTTCAGTTAAGACTTTCATGGAAAACTTCTTTAATAGCCAAATGTTGATCGATTGTAGTATTGGGACATCTTTCCTAATGAGTAGTATGTCATCGACATACAAAACTAAGAAGACAATAGTACTCTCACTTGTCTTCTTGTACATACATAGTTCATCCATATTATTTTATGAAGTTAAATTCTTTGACTGTCACATTAAAATAAATATTCTAACTCCTCGATACTTGCTTCAATCTATAAATGAATTTCTTCAGCTTGCACATTTGATTTGCCCTTCCACTAAAGACAAATCCCTTTGGCTTAGTCATATAAACCTCTTCCTTGAGATTACCATTAAGGCATGCGATTTTGACATCCATCTGCTAGATCTCATAGTCATAGTATGCAACTTTAGCAAATAAAAATTGAATGGACTTGAGCATTGCTACTGATGAAAAGATTTCATCATAATCAATTCATTATCTTTACCTAAAACCCTTCACTACTAACCAAGGCTTATAGGTTTCAACTTGGCCATCTGCTCTAATCTTTTTCTTGAAGATCTATTTATAGCCTGTTGGGGATAAACTCCGCTCCCGCCGAAGTCCAGTCTGATGCTTAGTCTAATGCGACTGGTAATCATGGAAAAGCTTCGATTGAGAATTCTTCCTCCAGCGGTCAAACCCCAGCCAAACTTCTTCAAGCAGTCGAACTCCTCCAGCAGCCAAATCCCTTCCAAACTCCACTAGTGCCCAATCCTTTTCGAACTCTTACAGCGGCCGAACTCCTCCGATATTTCTCCTTCGATCGAACTTCTCCATCAGTTGAACTCCCTCTGGGCTTCTCCTTCAGTCGAATCCCTTCAGAAGCCAAACTATCTCCGAACTTCTCCTTCGATCGAATTCATAAAGGAGCCAAACTCCTTCCGAACCTCTCCTTCAGTCGAATTCTTTCAGGAGTCAAATTTCTTTCAGACTTCACCTTCAGACGGATTCCTCCAGAAGCCAAACTCCTTTCGGACTTCTTCTTCTATCATATTTCTTTAGAAGCCGACCTCCTTCCGGACCTCTCCTTCAGTTGAACTTCATCTAGATTCCTTCAGTGGATTACTTTCAGATTTTAGGTAGTATTCCTCCTAGATGATCTTTTGTAGCCGTATTTCCTTTAGGAGTTCGAACTTATCTAGAATTGATATATGTTAAAGTTCTTCACCAACCAATGCCTGCTTCCTCCGGACTTTAACTATTAAATCTTAACGAACAGGCAATCCCACTATCAGACTATTACGACTATCATTTATCAAGATGATTACGACTATCACTATCAGTCTATTACGAGCAACACCTCTCTTCATAATAAATTTTATATGGCCCCGAGCGGCCCACTATCGGATGGTTACGATAAACTTCGTCTATAAAAGGGATCCTTCAGATATATTTTCTCTAAGCTCTCTTTTTCTTTTCAAAACTCTATATAATTCTTGCCTGAGCACTCTATTTCTGTTGGCCAGAAGAGTTGACTTGATCATTGGAGGGTCCTGCTAGAGCCACAACCATTGACTCTGGATGGGACTGTATTTTGCAGGTCATCGGTAGCAACCTCTTCTTCTCCAACTTCAGCTCGATCTAGCATCAACTAGATTCTGCACTAATAGGATTGGCGCTAGAGAAAAGGCCCCCTATTTTTGAGGTATCTTTGTTCTTAAAAGAGTGCTCAACCGACCCTATGGATCGTCTTCTTCAAGGTCCATCTCCATCCTCTCCCCTGATCCCAAGAAATGCCTCCAAAGAAGGTGATTATCCAGAGATCTATCACTTCTACCACTAGATCTGAGTCAGACCCCTCCGCTGATGCTCTAACACTGACACTTCAACCTCCTCCTCCACCAGCGGTCATAGTAGATCCGAAGTAGTTTAACCTACTGATGCAGCGGGTTCAGGGCCTCACTGAGATGGTGCAGCCTCATTGAGATGGTGCAGACCATGTGGCAACCTCTGATGATGATTCTATCAGGAAAATCATTATCGATATATCAAGAACCAATCCCAAGGAAGAGCACTTAGGCTAGCATACCCGTCGCCCCTAGGAATGAGAAATAGAAAGCAAAGGATGCTTATTCAGATCATGATTCTTCTCTAAAAGAGATCTTCTCCATCTACGATCGAAAGCCTTCCAAGATCTACAATCAAGATGACGTCCTCGATCAGAAACTATGGAAGATGGATCAATGAATTGAGAAACTCGGCCATGTCGCTCCGACTCGCCATGACGACATCTGCAATGATCCCCCTTTCTCTCTTCAAATTTTGCAAGAGCCTATTCCACTGAACTTCAAGCTCTCCTAATTTGAAAGCTACGATGGAACCTCTGATTCGATCGATCACCTAGAGGCCTTTCGGATCATGATGCTGCTCCATGGTGCACCAGATATCATCTTATGCCGAGCTTTTCTATCTACCTTAAAAAGAGCAGCAAGAAACTGGCACTCGATATTGAAGTTGTGTAATGATCTTTTTTTTTATCAAATGAGCCATCAGCTTGTAGCTCACTTCATCAACAACCGATGTCCGCATCGAGGTTCAAATTTTTTGATGAATATCAAGCAGAAGGAGAAAAAATCGATCTGGGCTTATGTTATCCAATTTAATATTACTGCATTGAAGGTCTGAAATCTGGACCAGTCTGTTGCAATGACCGCACTCAGGGGCGGCCTTCAAAAAAATGATTTATTATTCTTCCTAGAGAAGAAGTATCCCAAGGATTTTATCGATCTGCTAGTTCAGACTGAAGGATATGTCTGAGCGAAAGAAGCTTTCAAGATGAAGGATGAAGAAGCCATAGGAGAGCGATGGACGGGCGAGTCTAATAGACCCACCATTGATAGAGGGCCGAATGAAGTTCGATTGTGCTCACAGACTCCCTTCGAGCGCAAGCAAGCCCGAACTCCTTCTCGAGCTCATCATCAAAGAAGCTCCAATAGAAGGGCGCGAAGAAGTTCTCTCCTCAAAAGATTTCACAACTATGCCCCCTTTAATGCTCCTAAAACTCAAGTTCTGATGAAAATTAAGAATTAACTATCAAAACTAGAAGAATTACGATCTTCCTCAAATAAGTACAATCAAAACAAGTACTGTTTGTATCATGATGATCACTATCACGATACTGAAGAATGCATTCAGCTCCAAGATGAGATCGAGGAACTCATCAAGAGAGGTCGGTTGAGTCGATTCCTCAAATACCGATCTGAAGCAAGAGAATATCAGCCAAGGATGCTACCGTAGCTAGAACCACTAATGAGGGAGGAACAACAAGGAGATCGACCACCTTCCGACATCATCAATGCTATCTCTAGGGGGCTTAGTACTTTAGCGAGCCACCATCTCTCAGCCTAGAAGCCAAGGGAGGCTTGCCCTAAATTAGGAAGGCTCATATAAAATAGAGGTGGTCGTCCAGCCTAAAACTTATCATCTGAAAGAGCTCAGAGGAACAATGATCCCACGATCTTGAAACTTAGAGAATCTAAGAATGTATTGCCAGTAATTTTTCTTTAATAAAATTCCTCCATTTCAACATTATTGTTTCTTAGTGTAAAAACTATATGATGATAGGAAAGAAATAATTAAAAGTAGCCATGTTAGGAACATGAGGAGAACCTCATCCTAACATGGGCAAGTCAAAGACTTTCAGTTATTTAAGACAAGGTGGAGGAGAGGCTCCGATAATGGCCCGAATGTGCCCCTACCGTCTATTAGGAATGGAAGGAGAACCTCATCCTAACATGAGAAAAAGTCAGAACCGCGTAGGCCAAAGACGTGGAGAAGGAAGAAGCTCGGTGTAGAATCCTAACACGTATTTTTTCATGATAATCTAACTACGTCAAATATGAAAGGCAGAACCTTATCTTGCTTTGTAAGAGAGGTCCTAATTTGACGTCCACAATAGGCTCGGCATCCATAATGAGCTCGGCATTAGCAACAAGCAACAAGAGTGGGAACCCAAGATCGAAACTCTCCCCCGAGCTTCAACTTCAATCTCAACTGGAGATAAGATCTCCCTCGAGCTCCAACCCTTCAACATAAGATAAGATCTCCTTCAACCTCGGCTGGAGATAAGATCTCCCCTGAGCTTCAATGCCAATGTCAATAGGAGATAAGATCTTCTTCAACCTCAACTAGAGATAAGATCTCCTCTGAGCTTCAACCTCAATAGGAGATAAGATCTTCTTCAATCTTAGCTAGAGTTAAATCTCCCCTGAGCTCCAAACCTTCAACAGAAGATAAGATCTCCTTTAACCTCGATTGGAGATAAGATCTTCTCCAAGCTCTAACCCTTCAACAGGAGATAAGATCTCCTTCAACCTTAGCTAGAGATAAGATCTTTCTCAAGCTTCAACGCCAATATCAATAGGAGATAAGATCTTCTTCAACCTCAATTGGAGATAAGATCTCCCCGAGCTTCAACTTCAACCTCGGCTGGATATAAGATCTTCTTTGAGCTTCAACTTCAAATCTCAATAGGAGATAAGGTCTCTTTCAACCTCGGTTGGAGATAAGATCTCCCTCAAGCTCTAACCCTTCAACAAAAGATAAGATCTCCTTCAACCTCGGCTGGAGATAAGATCTCCTCTAAGCTTCAATCTTTCAATAGGAGATAAGATCTTCTTTCAACTTCAGCTAAAAGATAAGATCTCCCCCAAGCTTCAAATGCTAACATCAATAGGAGATAAGATCTCCTTCAACCTCAACTGATCTCCTCCGAGCTTCTATATCAATAGAGACAAGATCTCCTCCGAGATCTCCTCCGAGCCTCAACTTCAACCTCGACTGAAATAAGATCTTTCTCGAGCTTCAACTTCAACCTCAATAGGAGATAAGATCTTCTTCAATCTTGGCTGAAGATAAAATCTCTCCTGAGCTCTGATCCTTCAACAGGAGATAAGATCTTCTTCAATCTCGACTGGAGATAAGATCTCCTCCGAGCTCTAACCCTTCAAAAGAAGGTAAGATCTTCTTCAACCTCGGTTGGAGATAAGATCTCTCCCGAGCTTCAATGCTAACCTCAATAAGAGATAAGATCTCCTTCAACCTCAACTAGAGATAAGATCTCCTCCGAGCTCCAATCCTTCAATAAAAGATAAGATCTCCTTCAACTTTGATTGGAGATAAGGTCTCCCTCGAGCTTCAACGCTAACATCAACAGGAGATAAGATCTCCTTGAACCTCTATTGAAGATAAAATCTCTTCCAAGCTTCAATGCCAACATCAACATAAGATAAGATCTCCTTCAACTCCGACAGGAGATAAGATCTCCTTCAACTTTGATAGGAGATAAGATCTTCCCAGAGCTTCAATCTCAATGGATGAAGAGCCCGAAAAAGTACTTCGGCAGTCATCTTTCTATACTCCCTTCTTTCGAATTTTGAACTCCGGAGTGGAGGAACTATTGTTGGGGATAAACCCCGCTCATACTAAAGTCTAGTCTAATGCTTAGCCTAATGCGACTGATAATCATGAAAGAGCTTCAATTGATAATTCATCCTCCAACAGTCGAGTCCCAATCAAACTCCTTCAAGCAGCCAAATTCCTCCAACAGTCGAAGCCTTCCTAGACTCCTCCAGTAGTCAAACCCTTTTCAAACTCCTACAGCAATCGAACTCCTCTGATACTTCTCCTTCGGTAGGACTTTTCCATCAGTCGAACTCCTTCCAGGCTTCTTCTTCAGTTAGATCCCTTTAGGAGCCGAACTACCTCCGAACTTCTTCTTCAGTCGGATTTCTACAGGAGCCAAACTTCTTTCAGACCTCTCCTTCATTTGGATTCCTCTAGGAGCTGAATCCCTTTCGGACTTCTTCTTCAAATAGATTTTTCTAGGAGCCAAACGTCTTTCGAACTTTTCCTGCAGTCAGATTTCTATAGGAGCCAAACTTCTTTCGGACTTCTTCTTCAGTCGAATTTCTATAGGAGCCGACTTTCTTTCGGACCTCTCCTTCAGTCAAACTTTATGTAGATTTTTCTAGTGGATTCCTTTAAGATTTCAAGTAGTATTCCTCCCAAATGATCTCCTCTAGCCATGTTCTCTTTAGGAGTTTGAACTCCTCTGGAATTGATATATGTCAAAATTTTTCACCAACCAACACCTGCTTTCTTTAGACTTCGACTATTAAATCTTAATAAATAGGCAATCCCACTATCAGATGGTTATGACTGTCATTATCAATCTATTACGAGTGGCATCTCTCTTCATAATAAAGTTCATATGGCCCCAAGCGGCCCACTATCAGATGGTTATGACAGGCTCTATCTATAAAAGAGATCCTTTAGATATGATTTCTCTAAGCTCTCTTTTTCTTTTCAAAACTCTACTAAATTCTTGCCTGAGCACTCCATTTCTGTTGGCTAGAAGAGCTAACTTGATCATCGAAGGGTCCTACCAGAGCCACAACCACCGACTCTGGATGAAATTTTATTTTGCAGGTCACTGACGGCAATCTCTTCTTCTCCAACTCCATCTTGATCCAACGTTAACTAGATTCTGCACTAACCTATTGGGGTCATACCATCAAGTGCATCAACCAAAGTCCACACTTGATTGAAATACATGGAGTCCATCTCAGATTTCATGGCCTCTAACTATTTGTTAGAATCTCTACTCATAATAGCTTTCTATTGGTGTAGAATCTGGTTGATGCTGGATCGAGCTAGAGTTGAGAAAGAAGAGATCACCGTCGGTGATCTATAAAATAAAGTTTCATTCAGAGTCGATGGTGGTGGCTCTGGTAGGACCCTTCGACGATCAAGTCAGCACTTCTAGCCCATAGAAATGGAGTGCTTAGAAAAAAATTCAGCAAAATTTTGAAAAAAAGAAGAGAACTTAAAGAAAATATATCTGAAGAATTTTTTTTTATAGACAGAGCCAATAGCAGATTGATAGTGACAGCCGTAACTATTCGATAGCAGGTCGCTCGAGGCCGCATAGAATTTATTATGGAGAGAGGTGTCGTCTATAGCAGACAGATAGTGATAGTTATAAGCATCTAGTAGAGGGTCGCTCGGGGTCGCATGAAGTTTGTTATGGAGAGAGGTATCACCTATAGTAGACTGATAGTGATAGTCATAACCATTCGATAGTGAGCCACTTAGAAACCACGTGAAGTTTGTTATGGAGAGAGGTGTCCATTGTCGTGATGTGTTCATTCATTGAGATTTAATAGTCGAAGTTTAGAGGAAGCAGGCGTTGGTTGGTGAAGAGCTTTAACATATATCAATTTCAGAGGAGTTTAGACTCCTAAAGAGAATACGGCTAGAGGAGATCAGCCGAAAGAAATGCTAGTTAAAATTTGGAAGTAATCCACTAGAGGAATCCAGATGGACTTCGACTAATGAAGAAGTCCAAAAGAAGTCTGATTGATGGAGAAGTTTGATCGAAGGAGAAGTCTAAGAGAAGTTTGACTGAAGAAAAAGTCGGAATGAAATCCGACTGATGGAGGAGTCCGACTAAAGAAGAAGTCTGAAAGAACTTTGGCTGAAGAAGAAGTCTGAATGGAGTTCGACTGATAGAGAAGTCCGAATGGAGTTCGACTATTGGAGGAGTCCGACTGAAGAAGAAGGTCGGAAGGAGTTCGGCTGCTAAAGAAGTCCCAAGAGAAAGAATTCTTGATCGAAGCTCTAATATGATTACCAGTTATATTAGGCTAAGCATCAAATTGGACTTTGATGGGAGTGGAGTTTATCCCCAATAATAGTTTCACTACTCTCAAGTTCGAAATTCGAAGAAAGAAATTACAAAAAAGATGACTACCAAAGTTCTTTTTCAGATTCTGCATCCATTAAGGTTGAAGCTCGAGGGAAATCTTATCTTCTGTTGAAGTTGAAGCTCGAGGAAAATCTTATCTTTGGTTGAAGTTGAAGCTCAAAAGAGATCTTATCTTCTATTGAGGTTGAGAGAGTCTTATCTTCTTTTGAAGTTGAAGCTAAAGGGAGATCTTATCTCCAACCGAGGCTGAAGGAGATCTTATCTCCTATTAGAGTTGAAGCTCGGAAGAGATCTTATCTCTAGTCGAGGTTGAAGGAGATATTATCTCCTATTGAGGTTGAAGCTCGAAGAAGATCTTATCTTCAGCCAAGGTTGAAGGAGATCCTATCTTCTGTTGAAGTTAAAGCTCGGGGAGATCTTATCTTCAACCGAGGTTGAAGAAGATATTATCTTCTATTAAAGTTGAAGCTCGAGGAAGATCTTATCTCCAGCCAAGGTTGAAGAAGATCCTGTCTTCTATTGAAGTTGAAGCTCGAGAAGATCTTATCTTCAGTCGAGATTGAAGGAGATATTATCTCCTATTGAGGTTGAAGCTAGGGGAAGATCTTATCTTCAATCGAGGTTGAAGAAGATCTTATCTCCTATTGAGGTTGAAGCTCATGAAAGATCTTATCTCCAGTCAAGGTTGAAGAAGATCTTATCTTCTGTTGAGGTTGAAGCTCGGGAAAGATCTTATCTCCAACCGAGGTTGAAGAAGATCCTATCTTCTATTGAAGTTGAAACTCGAAGGAGATCTTATCTCCAACCGAGATTGAAGGAGATCTTATTGTTAGATATGTGTGTCCTAGAAGTCAGAATTAGTTGACACTTATGATACACTTCTAAGGATAAAATTATAATTTTGATTATAAATAATAAAATAGATTATTTTCTATCATAATGTATATTTGATATCTGTGATACATCCCTTGAGTTAATGGCAATAATAATTCTTATTTTCAAAAGTTAAAAATTTAAGACATGAATTTTCATTATTAACTCATAAAATATTTATGACCATAGGATCATCATGAGGATGGTGATTGATCTAGAAGGTTGGTGTACAATCGCTTCTTTATAGTAGATGAGTCTTAACTCTATGATGTAGAGACACCAGATCGAAAGTATAGGTACTCGTTAGAGAATGAGGGCACTGAGCATGACCACCTCGAGCGGTCATTAGGAAGTCTACCTTCTCGTTAATGACTAGCTCGAAACTATAGTTGTGTGTCTGGTTCTTCAATCTAAGGTGCATCGATAGTTCACCTTGAGGGTGTTATAGTTTGACTACACCATGACTCAGTCTCCTAGCCATTTGAAATCCTGAGGTGTATGTTGGCTATAGCATATTCATTATAGGAATTGGATTACACCAATAGAAAATCTATCTACCTCGGTAAATGAGAAGTAGCCCTATGATGATCATGAGAATCAAGTCCAAAAGCCTATGGCCATGGCAGAGTGAAATAATAGAAAGAGTTTCTATTAAGGTTTTCATATTAGACTTGAATCGAATGATTAATCATATGACGGATATTAGGGTTTGACGAGATTATCTTAACCCCAATCCAATTGAAGCTCAAGATAGAAGAACTTAATCACATAGGTAACTGCACCGAGAGGTTCATTTTCAATTCTAATGGATTGCCACCATATGCTACTAGGTGTCATTGGTAGATTTTGAGAGCAATTAGAATGATTTAGATGATCAATCATACTAGTTGTCTGAATTAAAAAAGTTCTGATCCATCAAAAGGTGTTTCGATGATGTTGATGATAGAGATCGCGATATGTCTCATTACCATACGAAACTAAATCTAATTGGATCACACAAACAAGAGTTTCTATCTAGATATCATCAATTAGACTAATCCAGTTCAATTGACTTGAATAAGATTCAATTAGGTTCAAAAAAATCATACTAGTACACGATTGAGCCTAATGTTCTCCTTTAATTATCATTAAAAATTATCTCGATTGAGCTAAATGTATCTAAGCTCACTCAGGTATCTTTACTTGGTCTGATTGGAGCTTGTCCAAGTCAGAAAAGGGTTGTCTTAATTTATGAGATGAATTTGAGACAATACCTACCATTTTTCATCATCTGCTAAATCCTATTTCGGACATTTGGTCAAACGTTGACCTTTGACCCTTAGACATCTGCCCATATGTCAAGCCATCATAGGAGAGAGTTCTTGAATTAGTCCATCTGCTAAAAAGTAGATGGACAAGGGGCGCATGCCTAGGGAGGCATGCGCCCATCGATAAAGCATTTGGAGTTTCATACAGATGGGACTCAAATTGCTTCAGGGTTTCTACCTAGGTGGCGCCAAAGACTTGACTTTGATCAGTCTTGGCACCATCTAAGGATGATTTAGAGGGATGTTCATCTGATTGGATCAGATGATGTCATCCCACCAATCATATTTAGATCTGATTGCACAAAAAGCCATGATTGATCAGGATGATGTGGCACTGCATGGCGCAATAGGATCTATAAAAATCCTATCTACGCTAAGATCAAAAAAGCTTGACCCATTGCCCACGCCATAAGATTGTCCCTCTCCCTCCATGCCATCTCTAGGTATTCTCTCTCCTACCCATGCCCAAGAATTTTTAGACACAAGTTTGGTGTGATCCAAGCAAGAGAAAGACAACAGAAAAAGGAAGAAGGCAGCACTACTGTAAGAGATAACTCACATCTTCAAAAGAAGTTTTGAAAATCTTCAAAATCAGATCCAGATCTAATTTTTAAAGTGGTGATAAAGAAGGAGAAGATCTTCAGATCCTATCCAAGTGGATACCGGTAGAAGCCAGGCACTTGCGTGGCTAGATCCAAAATCTCAGACAGACATCAGAATCATCACAAGATAATTAGATTACCCTCAATAAGGTAAATTAAATTAAATTAAATTTATTCTTTATTTTATTTTATTAGATCAATAATATTATATTTGAAAAGTTTTAGATCTGATCTGGATCTAAGAGAAAAATTTTTAAAATATCTCTTTTGATCCAATCAGATCTGAACGAACCTGATCCAAAAAACTAGATTTTTTCTTCAACTGGTATCGGAGCCAGATTGTATTTTTATTAGATCTAATTTTATTTTAATTTTGATCTAATAATTTGATGATTTTAAATATCACATTATATGTGATTAGATCTAAAATTAAAAATTAAAAAAATAAATAATTTAGATCTAAGTTGTACAAGATGCATGACTAGTTGTAGAATAGAAGTATTCTATGAATAGTCTAGCATGATCATAATTTAATTTGATTAGTTATAATTTTTAGATCTATTTATTTACTATTTTTTGATGTTATAAATATTATAATAATATCTAAAAATAAAAAATAAAGTTATTTAATTTTTGTTCATCTGAGATATGATGAATGCATGTTTTGACTAGTTGTAGAATTGTTCTACATAATTATCTACAATAGATTTTAATTTGATATGATCAATTTAAATTTGATCTTTTAGATGATTATAAGATAATTTAGATCTAAAAATATGCATGATATAATACATGAAGATGTATACAAAACATATTTATAGTTAGATCATTTTTTTATATATGAGATATATGATGTAGATCTAACTAGTTTTGTAGTTTTCATATTTCTGATTAAGGCATTCTCCTTGATCGTCCGATCATAAGAATAAAGTAGGATTTAAATGCCCTCTCTTTCCATTCGATGGGATATTCTTATGATGTGTAGGGGTGCTGCACATTTGTCCTTAATTAGAAACCTAAAACTTATGTTCTACAAAATCCTAGATCCTGAAATTCTAGAATTTTATTTATATATTTTATTTGTGAATCGTAAACTTAATTAATAATTAAGATTATAAAATATGTCAAGTCTAAAAATTAAGAATTTTTAGATTTAAGATATATTCATAAAATTGGGTTCGAGTTTGGGTAGCTCAATTAGGTCTAGCGGTTGATCAAACCAAATCAAGAGTTGGTTAGATGGAATCAAGAGTGCTTAAATTGAACAGTCTAATAAGATTAAGTCTGGATCAAGATCGAGTCATGTGAGTGATCGATCAAGCTAAAACCTAATTAGGCTCAGTGGTTAGAGTCTAGATTCTAGGCTAACCTGATTGGTTCTAGCTCAATAATTTGGTATCTAAGGTAAGTCTGGCAGATACGATCGACTGATTTTTAATTGGGAGCTACTCAACTCGAATGCATTCTTGTTGAGTTAATGACATATCCCTTCCATCGGTCTCACTTATCTAGCCATATTTGTTGGCTCAGTCCTGATTTGAGGTGGCTAATAATCCGAGCTAACCCGTGCCACTAAGTTAGTCATAGTGGTTATGACTATGTCAAGTCTATTTTAATGAGACCTAAATCAAATCTTTCTAAGAAAAAATTAAGTCTAAGGTCTTCCACCATTGTAGATGTGCGGACCCTTCTCAGGGTTGATTATTCTCGACTGGTTACAGTGGTTCAATTGCATCAGAAAGACGCAATCATGTCTATTAGGCATTGGATGCTATGGGCTGGAGGATGGATTAGGCTCAATATTTTGGATACAATGAGAGATCTAATTAGGAATCCAATATATGCAAATGGTGGATTTGACTTAACTAAGGAGTGGATCAATATTTCAGGCATGGTGAGATTCATGAATTAAAGGTCAAGTTTGGGTACACCATGATTAAAAAATCATTGGATAAGAGTTGTTCACTCATTAGCTAACCCATCATCAATAAATATTAGGTGAGGTGATGAGTCAGTTGGTGGGATCGCACCATCCACTAGAAATCATTAATCATGAAGATTTTCGCATCTCTACAGAGAAAGTGTAGGGATCCAAGAAAATAGTGGAAGCTAATTTATTTAAAAAATAAAAACTCTAAATAAATTGGTCAAGTCTTAGTTACAATATCTAACTAAAAATTTTGACTCTCTACAGAAAAAATAAAATATCTGCATCCAACCCACTAGCACATATCCTAGATACCCATAGACTGATCGGATCTAATTACAAAGATTGACTTCGAAACATCAAAATCATTTTGAGTTCTGAGAAGTTAACTCATGTATTGGACCAAGATTCCCCCACCTTACCAACTCGTCCATCCGTTGAACAGAGAGCATCTCTTGACAAGTGGATGGATGAAGATAACAAGATCAGATACTATATGTTGGGCTCGATGTCTGATGAACTTCAGTGCCAACATGAAGTTATCAGGACTGTCCGCCAAATATTGGCTCACCTATAAGAGATGTTTGGTGAATAGAGTCCAACCAAGTATCAAGTCACTAAATGACTATTCAAGACTAAAATGCATGATGGACAGTTAGTCCAAGATCATTATCTGATGATGATCAAAGACTTAGAAGATCTTAAGAAGCTCGGAGTGAAGTTGGACCTAGATCTACAGAATAATATAATTCTGCAATCCTTGACTGATGCATATGGGTAGTTCATCATAAACTACCATATGCATAAACTTCAAAATTCTCTGGTCGAGCTTATAAACATGCTGGTTACTGCTTAGCTTTCTATGAAAGATTCTAAAGGCTTAGGCTTGCTATGGAATGGACTTCTTCCAAGAGAAAGTCTTTTGGAAAGAAGAAGAAATCTATGAAAAGACAAAAGATGGAAGGAGGAAAGAAAAAGAAGGCAGAGCTGAAGAAGAAGGCCATTGACAAAGAAAAATATTTTCATTGTAACACTGATGGCCACTGAAAGTGAAACTATCCTACTTACCTGACCACCCTGAAGAATAAGGAGGTTGGTCCTTTTGGAGGTATGCTCGTTATTGAGTCTAATCTTATGATTTTTTCTACATCCAGTTAGGTGCTTGACTCTAGTTCTAGTGCTCATTTGTGCACTTCCATGTAAGATCTTGAAGATAGCAGGAGGCTGAGGGATGGTAAGATGATCCTACGCATCAAAAATGAAGCAAGAGTTGCTGCTATGATCATGGGAACATACCCTCTTCGACTACCATCTGGTTTAGACTTAGTATTAAAGAACTATTATTATGTGCCTACAGCAAGCAGGAATTTGATTTCTATTTCATTCTTAGCACTAGAAGGCTATGTAATTAGTTTTCTTAAGGACCATTGTAACATTCTTTATGAAAGAAATAAAATTACAAGTGGTTTTCTTATTAATGATCTTTATTAGTTACATATTGATGTATCTATTTTTAAAATTGAGCAAAATATGAATGTCATAAAATCAAAATGATCCAGGGATAGTCCAAACGATAGGTATCTATGGCACCTTAGATTAGGTCATATAGTAGAAGATAGGATTAACAAATTGAAGAAAATTGGGCTATTGAGTCCATTGACTTTCGAGTTATATCCAATTTATGAATCATGTTTTCATGGCAAATGACTAAACACCCATTTGTGGGACATGGAGAAAGGGCCATGGATTTACTTGCCCTAGTACATACTGATGTGTGCGGCCTATTTGATGTGCCAGCTAGAGGCAACTTTGTCTACTTCATAATCTTTACCGATGATCTATCTCGGTATGGATATGTGTATCTTATGAGACACAAGTCTGAAGTCTTTGAAAAATTTAAAAAATTCAGACATGAAGTAGAAAAGCAAACTAAAAACCCATTAAAGTTCTTCGATCAGATCGAAAAAGTGAATACCTTAGTCAAAAATTCCTAGACTATCTCAAGCAGAATAGTATAGTCTCTCAATAGACTCCATCTGAAATATCTCAACTCAACAGGATTTTAAAATGGAAGAACCTAACCCTATTAGATATAGTCCGATCCATGATGAGCTTCACAGACCTTCCTGATTTTCTTTGGGAATATAGTCTGTTAACTATAATATACTTACTGAATAGGATTTCTTCTAAAATCATTCCTACAACACCGTATGAGATATGGTATAGTAAAAAATTAAGTTTAAGTCATCTTAGAATTTAGGATTGTCTAGCTCATGTCAAAAGACAACAAGTAGATAAGTTAGACTATAGGTCCTTTAGAGCTCGATTCATAGGATATCCTAAAGAGTCATTAGGATATTATTTCTACTTTCTAAAAGATCACAATATGATTATGAGTTGACATGCCATCTTTTTTGAAAAATAGTTTATTCAAGATGATGGCATTGGAAAGCATATCAAACTCAAGGAGAAAGTCTCACAAAAGCAATGAGCTAAGGACCAAATGGAACCAAATCAGGTTGAGTCAATACAATCACCACCTCCACCTCATAGATCGAAAAAGATTTTCCATCCCTCTGAGAGGTATTTAGGTACTATTTTAGAGAAAGTAGAGAAAATATTTCTCGTAGGTAATGGGGTTCATGGTGATGATCCCAAAACCTATGACGAGGTGATATCGAATATCGACTTCAAGAAATGGTTAGAGGCAATGAAGTCAGAAATTGACTCGATGCACTCAAACCAAGTCTGGACCTTGGTAGATCCACCAGAAGGTATAGTACCTATTTGGTGTAAATGGATCTACAAGAGAAAGATTGGTGCAGATGAGAATGTGGAGACATTCAAAGCTAGATTAGTGGCAAAAGGTTATAGTCAGTACGAAGGCATTGACTATCAGGATACCTTTTCATCAGTAGCTATGCTTAAATCCATTCGCACATTGCTTACTATTGCAGCCTATTTCGATTATGAAATATGGCAAATGGACGTGAAAAATGATATTCTTAAATGGATATCTTGAGGAAGATATCTATATGGAACAGCCCACTAGGTTTCACATCCAGTGATACTGATCACAAAGGTTATGCAAGCTGCAAAGGTCCATATATGGACTTAAGCAAGCATCTCGGAGCTGGAACACTCATTTTAATGATGTGATCAAATTAGTTTGGTTTCATCAAAAATGAAGAGGAAACCATGTGTCTTCAAAAGGATCAGTGGGAGCGCTGTTGTCTTCCTCGTATTGTACGTGGATGACATCCTCCTTATTTGGAAAATGATATTCCCATGTTGACAACAGTCAAAATATGGTTGTCTAAAGGAATTCTCCATGAAAGATCTAGGTGAAGCATCCTTTATTCTAGGAATTAAGGTCTATAGGAGATAGACCGAATAGGATGCTAGGACTTTCACAGAAGATGTACATAGAGAAAGTACTAAAGAGGTTTAGTATGGAAAACTCTAAGAGGGGATTAATACCCTTCAGACATGGTATTCATCTTTCCAAGAAGATGTGTTCCCAAGCACACCAGAGGAAGATAGAACGCATGAGCAAGATCCCTTATGCTTCTGCAATAGGGAGCCTCATGTATGCCATGCTATGTACACGACCTGATATAGCCCATGCTGTGAGTGTCACAAGCAGATATCAGTCAAATCCAGGGTGAAGAACACTGGACTTTTATTGAAATGTATCCTTAAGTACTTAAGAAGAACTAAGGATATGATTGTTGGTCTTTGGTAATGGAGAACTCCTAAGTCCAGGGATACACAGACTCGGATTTTTATGTCCGATGTAGATGATCGAAAGTCGACATCTGGGAGTCTGTTTGTGTGCAATGGTGGTGCTATTCAGCTGGAAGAGTTCCAAGCAGATAGTGATAGCAGATTCCACCATGGAAGCAGAGCATATCACTGTGCATCAGAAAGCTGCGAAGGAAGCATTCTGGTATAAGAAGTTTGCTGCAGAAATTGGAGTAATGCCATCAGATGCCATTCCTCTATACTGCGACAACAATGGCGCCATAGCCCTTGCTAAGGAGCTGAGGTCTCATCAGAAATCCAAGCATATTGAGCAGCGATACCACCTCATTTACGATTACCTTTGAGAAAGGTTACGTCGAGGTCAAGAGAGTTGACTCCTACAGATAATGTGGTAGACCCACTTACAAAGCCATTGGGCCAATAGAAGATCGAAGCCCACCTTGAGAAGATGGGACTTAGACTTATAGCCAATTGGCTTTAGGTCAAGTGAGAGATTGTTAGATATGTGTGCCCTAAGAAGCCAGAATTGGCTGACACTTGTAATACACTTCTAAGGGCAAAATTATAATTTTGACTATAAATAATAAAATGGATTATTTTCTATCATAATATGTATTTAGTGTCTTGTGATACATCCTTTGAGTTAATGGCAATGATAATTCTTATTTTCAAGAGTTGAAAATTTAAGACATGAATTTTCATTATTAACTCATAAAATGCTCCTGACCATAGGATCATCATGAGGATGGTGATTGATCTGAAAGATTAAGTGTACAATCGCTTCTCTTATAGTAGATGAGTCTTGAGTCTATGGTGTGGAGACACCAGAGTGAGAGTACAGGTACTCGTTAGAGAACGAGGAGCACTGAGCGTGACCACCTCAAGCAGTCATTAGAAAGTCTACCTTTTCATCAATGACTGACTCAAAACTATAATTATGTATCTAGTTCTTTGACCTGAGGTGCATCGACAATTCACCTTGAGGGTGTTATAATTTGACTACATCATAAGTCAGTCTCCTAGCCATTCGGAACCCTGAGGTGTATGTTGGCTATAGCATATTCATTGTAGGAATTGGATTGCACCAATTGGAAATCTATCGATCTTGGTAGATGAGGAGTAGCCTTATGATGATCATGAGAATCAAGTCCATAAGCCCATGGCCATTGCAAAGTGAAATAATAGAAAGAGTTTCTATTAAGATTTTCACATTGGACTTGAATTGAATGATTAATCATATGACGGATATTAGGGTTTGATGAGATTACCTTAACCCCAATCCAGTCGAGGCTCAAGATAAAAGAACTTAATCACATAGGTAACTACACTGAGAGGTTCATTTTTAGTTCTGATAGGTTGCCATCATATGCTGCTAGATGTCACTAGTGGATTTTGAGAGCAATTAGAATGATTTAGATGATCAATCATACTAGTTGTCTGAATCAGAAAAGTTCTGATCCATCGGAAGGTGTTTCGATGATGTCGATGATAGAGATCGTGATATAACTCATTACCATATAGAATTGAACCTAACTAGATTACACAAATAAGGGTTTCGATCTAGATATCATCAATTGGACTAACCCAGTTTAATTGATTTGAATAAGATTCAATTAGGTTCAAGAAAATCATGCTAGCACATGATTGAGCCTAATGTTCTCCTTTAATTATCATTAAAAGTTATCTCGACTGAGCCAAATGTGTCTAGGCTCACTCAGGTACCTTTACTTGATCTGACTAAAGCTTGTCCAGATCAAAAAAGAGTTGTCTTAATTTATGAGATGAATTTGAGACAACATCTATCATTTTTCATCACCTGCTAAATCCTGTTTCTGACATTTGGTCAAACATTGACCTTTGACACTTAAACATCTGCCCATATGTCAAGCCATTATAGGAGAGAGTTCCTAAATCAGTCCACCTACTAAAAAGCAGATGGATAAGGGGTGCAGGCCTAGGGAGGCGTGCACCCATGGATAAAGCATTTGGAGTCCCATACAAATGGGACTCCAATTGCTTCGGGGTTTCTACCTAGGTGGTGCCAAAGACTTATCTTTGACCAGTCTTAGCACCATCTAAGGATGATTCAGAGGGGCTCTCATCTAATTGGATTAGATGATGTCATCCCATCAATCAGATTTAGATCTGATTGCACAAAAGGCCATGATTGGTCGAAATGATGTGGCACTGCATGGCGCAATAAGGTCTATGAAAATCCTGTCTACGCTAAGATCAAAAAAGCTTGACCCATTGCCCATGCTACAAGGTTGCCCCTCTCCCTCATGCCATCTTTAGGTGTTCTCTCTCCTACCCACACCCAAGAATTTTTGGGCATAAGTTTGGTGAGATCCAAGTAAGAGAAAGGCAACAGAAAAAGGAAGAAGGCAACACTGCTGCAAGAGACAACTCACTTTTGAAGATCTTCAAAACAAGTTTTGAAGATCTTCAAAATCAGATCTAGATCTGATTTTTGGAGAGGTGATAAAAAAGGAGAAGATCTTCAAATCCTACCCGAGTGGATAATGGTAGAGGCCAGGCACTTACGTGGCTAGATCCAAAATCTCAAGCAGACATCAGGATCATCATAGGATAATCAGATTATCCTCAACAAGATAAATTAAATTAAATTTAATTTATTTTTTTATTTTATTTTATTTTTTATTAGATCAATAATATCAGATCTGAAAAGTCTCAGATCTGATCTAGATCCAAGAAAATTTTTTTTGAAATATCTCTCTTGATCCAATCAGATCTGAATGAATCTAATCCAAAAAACTAGATTTTTTCTTCACTTATCTCCTATTGAGATTAAAGCTCGGGGGGATCCTATCTTCAGTCAAGATTGAAGAAGATTCTATCTTCTATTGAAGTTGAAGCTTGGAAAAGATCTTATCTTCAGCCAAGATTGTAGAAGATCTTATCTCCTATTGAGGTTAAAGCTCGAGAGAAATCTTATCTCCAACCGAGGTTGAGGAAGATCCTATGTTCTGTTGAAGTTGAAGCTCAGAAAAGATCTTATCTCCAATCGAGGTTGAAGAAGATCCTATCTTTTATTGAAGTTGAAGCTCGGAGGAGATTTTATCTTCAGTCGAGGTTGAAGGAGATCTTATCTTCTGTTGAGGTTGAAGCTTGAAGGAGATCTTATCTCCAATCAAGGTTGAAGAAGATCCTATCTTCTGTTGAAGTTGAAGCACCGAGGTTGAAGGAGATCTTATTTTCTATTGAGGTTGAAGCTCGGAAGAGATCTTATCTCCAGTCAAGGTTGAAGGAGATCCTATCTTCTATTGAAGTTGAAGCTTGGGGGAGATCTTATCTCTAACCGAGGTTGAAGGAGATCTTATTGTGAGGATTTATGGTGCTTCCAAGTCTTGGAAGGCCATGGGAGGAGTCAAGGTGTTGGCTTCGAAGATTCTAGAGGCTTGGTTGGTGCTTCGTAGATCTAGGACACAAGGTGAAGCAAGAAACCAAAGTCAAAGAATCAAGATCGTAGAAAAAGAATTTTCTACAGGTTAACTGGCTCGGTCCAAAACTGGGTCGGCTAAGTTTAGAGCATAGAAAAAATAGAGAGCTACGCATTTAGAACTGCTGACATGACACAGGACTGGACCAGCTTAGTTTCAGATTGAGCCGACCCAGTGAAACTTAGTTGGCTCAGTGCTGAGACTGAGCCGGCTCAGTGCGTGGGTAGAGTTACGCGAGGGTCTATTTTGGACTAAGATCCGGGTTGATCCTAGGAGTCTTAAGACCTGGTTTGAGATGTCTTAAGGTGGCTAATTCATGTATAGATTAGGTCTAGATCCAGAGGATGAGAGCATGGGAGACATGGGTGTACATGGGCTCGGTGAATGCTTTCATGTATTGGGTAGCTGGAGAGTTTTTTGGTCGGGCCTAATGGCTATGTATAAATACATTGGTTGTATTAGGGTTTGAAGAGAGTGAAACATAGACCTTTTCTCCCTCAACTCTCTTCTTCTCTTCTCTCTAGAGTTGCTACCCTAGGTTCTTGAAGAAGCCCTAGAAAAGAGGGCATCTCTCTCAAGCCTAAGGAGGGGGGTGCCCCATCACAGATCCAGGTGGAGGATCGATGGTTTGCTGCCCATAGAGAATGACACTGGTTTCTTCAGATCCATGCTAGAAATCAAGAGCTTTCGCAATATGATATCGGTGCTTGTGATGTCAAGCATGATTGGCGTTCGAGCGATATCATGGGTCTACAATATGGTATCAGAGCTAGATGATGCATGGAATATTGTGGACTACAATACTTATCTCCTATTGAGGTTGAAGCTCGGAGGAGATCCTATCTCCATCTGAGGTTGAAGTAAATCCTATCTTCTATTGAAGTTGAAGCTCGGAGGAGATCTTATCTCCAGCCAAGGTTAAAGAAGATCTTATCTCCTATTGAGATTGAAGCTCAGAAAAGATCTTATCTCCAGTCAAGATTGAAGGAGATCTTATCTTCTATTGAGATAGAAGCTCGGGGGAGATCTTATCTCCAATCGAGGTTAAAGCTCGGAGGAGATCTTATCTCCAATTGAGATTGAAGGAGATCCTATCTTTTGTTGAAGTTGAAGCTCGGAGGAGATCTTATCTTCAGCCAAGGTTGAAGCTTGGGGGAGATCTTATCTCCAGCCGAGGTTGAAGCTTGGGAGAGATCTTATCTCCAACCAAGATTGAAGGAGATCCTATCTTCTATTGAAGTTGAAGCTCGGAGGAGATCTTATCTCTAGTCGAGATTGAAGGAGATCTTATCTCTTATACCAGAAGCCCTCTATCTAACTTAAGAAAGAAGTTCAGCTTAATCCTTTTCTCTTGTAGTTCACAAAAGATAGGAATGTTGAAATAAGAATTTCTTATTGAAAAGTGGTTAACGATATTGCAAGTTTTTAAAATTTTAATGTTGACATTACGTAGCTCCTTTATATCTTTTCTTGCTGATGTCCCCCGACCATGGTATTGATGCTTCCACATAGGGATTGGTTTCCTTGAGACCCCTCCCCCTGGGTCTCCTCTGATTGTGAAAGAGCCCTTGGTTGCTCTCCTTTCCTCTTGGACTGATATCGTAAAAATCGATCCAAATGATCCTGCCTAATCAGTTCTTCAATTTCATCCCGAAGCTGAAAACATTCCTCAATATCGTGATCGTGATTATGATGATACAAACAGTACTTACTTCGATTGCGCTTGTTTGGAGAGAGATCATAATTTTTTTGGTCTTGGTAGTTGATTCTTAATTTTCATCAGAACTTGAGTTTTAAGAGCATTAAGAGGGACATAGTTGTGGAACCTTCTGGGGGGAGAACTTCTTCGTGCCCTTCTATTGGGGCTTCTTTGACAACAAGCTTGAGGAGGAGTTCGAGCTCGCTTGCACTCGGGGGGAGTCCATGAGCACGGTCGAACTTTATTCGGCCCTCCATCAGTGGTGGGTCAATTAGACTCGCCCATCTGTCGCTCTCCTGTGACTTCCTCATCCTTCAACTTGAAGGCTTCTTCTGCTCAAGCATATTCTTCAGCCTGAGCTAGTAGATCAGTATGGTCTCTAGGATACTTCTTCTCTAAGGAGAATAATAAATCATTCTTCTAAAAGCCATCCTTGAGTGTGACCATTGCAACAGACTGATCTAGGTTCTGAACCTCTAATGCAGCAGCATTAAATCGAGTGACATAAGTTTGGATAGATTTTTTCTCCTTCTACTTGATATTCATTAGAGAATTCAAACCTCGGCGGAGACATTGGCTGCTAACAAAGTGAGCCACAAACGATGGCTCATCTGATCAAAGAAGAAGATTGTACCTAGCTTCAATGTCGAGTATCAATTTCTTACTGCTTCCTTCAAAGTAGATGGAAAAGCTCAGCATAAAATGGCATTTGATGCATCATGGAGCAGTATCATGGTCCGAAAGGCCTCCAGGTGATCGATCAGATTAGAGATTCTATTATTGCTTTCAAATTAGGGAAGCTTGAAGTTTGGCGGAATAGGCTCTTGCATAATTTGAGAAAAAAAGGAGGATTGATGCAGACGTCATCATGGTGAGTCAGGATATATGGTAGAGTTCCTCAATCTATTGGTCCATCTCTCATAATTTTTGATTGAGGATATCATCTCGATCATAGATCTTGGAAGGCTTCCAACTGTAGATGAAAAAGATCTCTTTCGAAAAAAAATTATGATCCAAATAAGGATCCTCTACTCTCTATTTTTTCTTCCCAAGGGTGATGGGTATGCTAGCCCAAGTGCGCCTCCTTGGGACCAATTTTTGACATCCCAATGATGGATTTTCTGATGGAACCGCCACCGAGGGTTGCCGTATGACCTACACCATTTTGGTGAGGTCCTGAACCCACTGCATCAGTAGGTTAAACTACTCCGAATCTACCATGATCATCGGTAGAGGAGGAGGTTGAAATACCAATGATGGAGCAGGGATGGATGGATCTGGCTCAGATCTGATGGTAGAAGTGGTAGATCTTTTGGTAGTCGCCTTCTTGGGAGGCATTTTTTTCGGAAAGAACTCTAAAGAGAAAGAAGAGAGATCACTGCTGAGCACTCCTTTAAGAACAAGGAAACCTCAAAAATAGAGGGCCCTCCTTCTAGTGCCAATTTTATTGGTGTAGAATTTGGTTGACACCGAATCGAGCTGGAGTTGAGGAAGAAGAGGTCGCCATCGATGACCTACAAAATAAAGTTCCACCTAGAGTCGGTGGTGGTGGCTCCGATAGGACCCTCCGATGATCAAGTCAGCTCTTCTGGCCCGTAGAAATAGAGTGCTTAGGAAAGAATTCAGTAGAATTTTGGGAAAAAAAAAAGAGCTTAGAGAAAATATATCTGGAGGGTCCCTTTTTATAGACAGAGCCTATAGCAAATTGATAGTGATAGCCATAACCATCCTATGCGGGCCGCTCAGGGCTGCATGAGGCCACATGGAGTTTGTTATAGAAAAAATTGTCACCAATAGCAGACAGATAGTGACAGCCATAACCATCCAGTAGTGGGCCACTTGGGGCCGCATGGAGTTTGTTATGGAGAGAGGTATCACCTGTAGCAGATTGATAGCGATAGCTATAATCATCCGATAGTGGGCCGCTCGGAGTCATGTGGAGTTTATTACGAAGAGAGATGTCCGTTGTCTTGATGTGCCCATTCATTGAGATTTAATAGTCGAAGTTTGGAGGAAGCAGGCATTGGTTGGTGAAGAGCTTTGACATATATCAATTTTAGAGGAGTTCAGACTTCTAAAGGGAATACGGCTAGAGGGGATCATCTGAAAGAAATGCTAGTTAAAATCTAGAAGTAATCCACTAGAAAAATCTGGATGAAGTTCGACTGATAGAAAAGTCTAGAAGGAGTCCAACTGATGGAGAAGCCCGATCGAAGGAGAAGTCTGGGAGAAGTTGGGCTGAAAGAGAAGTCCAAACAAAATCCGACTGATGGAGGAGTCCGACTGAAGGAGAAGTCTGGAAGGAGTTTGGCTGAAGAAGAAGTCCGGATGGAGTCCGACTGATGAAGGAGTCTGGAAGAAGTTTGGCTGCTGGAGGAATCCGACTGAAAGAGAAGGCTGAAAGGAGTTCGACTGCTGGAGGAGTCCGAAGAGGAAGAATTTTTTATCGAAACTCTTATATGATTACCAGTTACATTAGGCTAAGCATCAGACTGGACTTCAATGGAAGCGGAGTTTATCCCCAACACTTTCAAATATTTTAGTGGATCATCATTCTCAATTATATTGGTTTGATTGTCATTCTCAATGACAAAACCATATCTTAGAGGCGTCTAGCACACTCTATCTAATCTTCAGAGAGGAGGTCTATATCATGGATGTACCTTATCCTTGGGTACTTTTGGTTGAGGATCATCATGTGGATCATTCACAAGTGGTTGCAGGATAGTTTGTAGGTCTTGAACTTTTTCAAGTTCAACTTTCCTCCTACTACCACATTTTTGGATAAACTCCTTTTCTAAGAAAGTAGCATACTTACTAACAAATATCTTTTATTCAGTAGGATAGTAGAAGTAGTATCCAATACTCTCCTAAAGATAACCTACAAACTTGTACTTCTCTAATCTAGTACTTAACTTATGTCCAAAAATATTTTTAACATAAGCAAGACATCCCCAAATCTTAAGATATTTGAGATTTGGCCTTTTGCCTTTCCATATCTCATATGGAGTACTAGCAACAGACTTTGAAGGCACCATGTTTAAAATATATGCAGCAGTTTCTAGGGCATATCCCTAAAATAATATTGGAAGATCAATAAAGCACATCATGGACTACGCTATATCCAATAGAGTGTGATTCCTCCTTTCTATCACATCATTTAATTGTAGTAATAAGGAGTCTATTCAAAGAGAATTCCTTCTACTTTAAGATGATCAAGAAATTTACTGAATAAGTATTTACCTTCTTAATCAAATCGAAAAATCTTGATACTTTTTCTAGTTTATTTTTCAACCATACTTTAATACTCCTTGAATTTATCAAAGGCTTCAGATTCATGTTTTATTAAATACACAAATCTATACCTTGATAAATCATCCATAAAAGTGATAAAATAGGAGTATCCTCTTCTAGCATGAGTTGTCATAGGCCTACATACATCAAATTGTATTAAGGCTAATAGCTCGCTCTTTCTCCATGTCCAATGAGCGGAGTCTTAGTTATTTTTTTCATGAGATAAGATTTATAAGTTCCATATGATTCAAAATTATATAGATGAAAGAACTCTTCTTTGAATAACTTGTTTATCTTTGATTCATTAATCTGACCAAGGCGGCAATGCCAGATATATGTGATATTTACATCTTCTCTTTTTCTTTTCATATTTTCATCAATATGGAAAACATTATATTGAGTGCAAGAATCAGAAGACCATCATCAATATAACCATTGCCATAGAACTCACTAATATGAAAAAGGGAGCAACTCTTGCCCTTTACATTTATTTCAAATTCTTATTTTAATAATAAAGGTATAGAAATAATATTTCTAATGATCTTAGTCATATGATAGCATTCTTTTAATTCAGAATCTTGCATGCAGGTAATTTCAGTAGATAGATTTCCATTGCTTCGGTATTAATAGACTCTCCACTTGCACTGGAAGCTCGAGGTCACCTTTCTTCAACCCTCTGATTTTTTACAAGCCCTACAATGAATTGTAAATGTGTGAACCATAGATGATATCCAATACCCAAGAATCTAAGGCTGAAGCACTTAATGAGAAAAATGTTTGTATCATATACAGACCTTTGTGTGCAACACTTGCACCTTGCTTCATGCTTGCAAGAAAACTCTTGCAATTTCTCTTCCGTGTCCCTCCTTGCTACAATGGAAATAGGTGATATCAGTGGGAACATTCTTCGCTTTCCTCCTCTTGAAGATGCTACCCTTAGGGTTCAATTTCTTGCTCTTCTTTGAACCACTCCTCCCTCTCCTTTTGTCCATAAGAAAAAGTAGAGCCTTCTCTCCCTTGATGTGGCTCTCTCCTACTTTCAACATGTTAAGTAACTCTGGTAGGGTAGCATCCAGTTTGTTCATATGGTAATTTATGACAAACTATGAGATGGAGTCTGGAAGAGACTATAAGATGAGATCTTGATTGAGCTTTCTATTCATCTCAAAGCCTAATTAACTTAATCTAGCAATCAAGTCAATTACTTTCAACACATGGGCCTGAACGGATGTGCCTTTAGTCATCCTGGCTCAGAACAACTGCTTAAGTATCTTGTATCTAGCAGTCCAACTTTGTTCTCCATACAACTCCTTAAGATTAAGGAGTATGGATTGTGGATCCATCTCTTCATGTTGCCTCTATAACTCATTGCTCATCGAGGCCAACATGATATACTTGATAGTCGTACTATCAGTCTGTCATATCCTATATGTGGCTCTCTCTTCCTCGATAGCATCTTTTCTTATCAGATCAAGATGAGGAGTATCAAGAGTGTTGGTGACCTTCTCCTATGCAAGTACTATTTGTAAGTTTCTCAACCAATCTATATAGTTCAAACTGGTTAATTTATTTACATCAAGAATGCTATGCAATGAAAGTGAAGATGCCATGATGTAGAATTAAACTATATTAATAAAGAACAATGTATAAGCAAACCACTCATGATGACATGTATAACTAGATGAGATCTTCTGTCTAGTTATATCTTCTACTATTTTATCGGATACCATAGTCCTCTCCTATGGTAAGTCAGAAAAATTTTCTAGTTTCTTAGTGGGGTTGAGTGAGGCATGTTAATCTATAGCTATGGCAAGTGCACCAGTCGATAAAGTAATAAAGTAAATGAGTAGAGTATCATCCCTAGAGGATTGAAAAATAAATACTGAAAAGCTCTTTCCTATGCTTTATTTAGAAGACCGATTTATGAGAATAAGAAATTAAAGAACAAAATAAAGAAATAATTAAAAATTTTAAGGAAATAGAGAGAGTATAATTATTAGAATTTTAAACTTAAGAGTAATATATTACTAAGGCAATCGGATTCACCAACTCGATTAATATAATATTCAGATTATTAGATTAATTTTATTTCATGTGATGGTGGAGTTTCTTAGTTCATTCACTATTCTTTGGTCCAGGTGTAGCAAAACTATCAATATTTATTAATTATTCTTTGGTCCATGTGTAATTTAAATAAATATTAATGCATTAAGTTTTGTGAAACTCTCTAATTAAAATATGCTGCATCCAAAGCACACTAAAATTTCTGCATGCATATGAATTCTAATTTGATTCATAATACAAGATATATAATCAAGAAGCAATAACATAGATGTACTTGATCCGTAACATCTATGTTCATCAAGTCAATTAGAAGATGGTCAGTAATCTAAACGTATTAAGATCAGATTTATATACTCCTCATAAATAAAATTTAAAATTAAAAATAAATCATACTGAATATTGCATCAAAAGAGTGGCTACACCTTAGTCTTAGTAAAAGAAAATTTAGTTCATGATAACAAGTTCAAAAATAGTAAATAAAATAAAAAGCATAAAAAAATTAGACTATTTGATTGTTGAAATTGATTGTCCGTCGCTCATGGTGTAGAAAACTTGGTGAAGAAGAAAAAAAGCTCCTTGATCAATGTTCTGATTATCGAAAGAAGAAAAAAAAAAAAATTAAAAAGCCCTTCCTTTTCTCTCAAAAATCTCTCTTCTCTTTCTATCTCTCTCCTCTCTCTCTCTCTTCTTTTTCTTTTTTTTTTTTTTCACTGTCTCCCCTCTCCTTTTCTTCTTCGATAATAGCAAACCTTTTTATAGGCTGAGAGATGGATTTTTCCATCAAAATTTTATTAAAATTAGATTTAGAACTCTCAAAATAACTCAAAAAGAGTCCTAGATCAATTCTAACCATTGGATGTTGATCAAACGGTCCAAAAATCACTCAAAAATTATCTTAAAATCCTAAATCAAGTCAGAATTTATTTAGACCATTGGATTAGCCTTGAAGATCAAATCTAGGCCGTCAGATTGTGCATAGAGAAGTCTTTGATTCTTAGTTTTAAAGTCGGGATGAATCTTAACCATTGGATCTCGATCGGGAGCTGCATCTATCGTTCGTTAGTGCATGCATTTCAATCATCTGATCAAATCTTAGTGAAAGACACCCATCAGATCAGATAGAATTCCTAAATTGCATTCTGTAGAACATGCACAAGCCCAGTGTTGCATGGACCGCCGTATTCTTCAGCCAATCAGAGCGCGCTTCTCCATGTGAAATCCCCAAAATGCCCTACAAACGGTCCACCGTGTGCCATGAAAAATACTGACGTTAACTTGGCGTCAGTGTTACATCAGCAGGTCAGTTTGCTGGGTGCAGTCGAACCAAACGGTCTGCTGAGCCAATTTTTCTGAATAGGTTTGAATCGGATCGGCTCTCTTTTTTTTTTTGAAATTCAATTTCGGACTCGTTTGAAGTCCATTTTGCCTAAGATTTATTTCATCTGAACCAGAAAAATAAGATCTTCATATTGGTGGCCTTTTTTACATTAAATTAATAAAAATATTAATTTTTAAAAAATAAATTAATTTATTTTATAATTTAATATTTTTATTAGTATATTTTTATCACTTATCACATTCCCCAACTTAGTCATTGCTAGTCCCTTAGCAATGTTTTATTTAATACCATATTTTAATAAAATTATCCATTAAAAAGATAAAATTTAGGACTAAAGGTTAAAAAATTTAGAAAATACTGCTAATTAAGCATTGAGCTTCAGAAGTAAATTTTTCAGTCAATACAATTAAAAACTTTCTTAGAGTACATCAAAGATCTACAGCACTTATGTTCATGATAACTAACTTTAGCATTTTATTATTAAATTAAAGGATAAAAGTATCCTCTCTTATCATCTATTTTGGTCAATTTTCTATACATTCTCAATTTTATACTCATGAATTAAGATAGCTTTTACACTGGCCTCCTTTTTCTTTTCTTTTTTTTTTGGCTATGCTGAGCATCCTGGCTTTTTCTTTATCATTTTACTTGAATTTTCATACTTGACTTAGGTGCAGAGACCTAGTTACTAGGCTTTAGACAATCCACATATACTCTATCTTTTGTACTTTATTTTTAGGCAGATAGCTTTTTTCTTAAATTTAAGTTTTTTTTATTAGAATATATATTAATTATAATTTTCAATGATAATTGAATCCTCAGTTGGCCTTATAATCAATACCTACTTTATTTTGTTAGTGTGCATGTGCAATTAGAAGTGCTAATAGTCTTTTAATGACCTAAGTAGGCTGCTAAAAGTCGACCAACTAATCTACTTCTTTAACTCGTTACATTCATTAGCAAATAATTCTATCTTTTATCACTTGTCCAGTCTATCTTGCTCAAGATTTTCTTCTTGACACATGATTTTTTTTTTTTTACCCCTTAACTTATTCTACATTGTCTTAAAGGAGAAAGAAAAATAAAGGGTGCAATAAAGGATAGGAAGGAATACACCTGATTTGGTTCAGTCTGGTTCTTTAAAGCTTTGAAATTTTGCTTGAGCTCTCATTGATTTTTTTCTATGCAAAATTAAAAATACACACCAAAGCAGTAAAAGAGCAACAATAAATTACTAAAAAATTAAAAAAAATGATCAAAACTAAAAAGAAAAGAAATAACCTATCTAGTAGTTCTGATTTATAGTCTTCAGCTTGACTTTCTTTGAGTTCTGAGTTGAATCAATCTGGTGCCACTTCAATTGGAATACTTTCATGTTTGATCGAGCTCTCTTTCAATTGGACATTGCTAGCTTTTATAGTCTCAAACCTATTTTCTACAGAATTCTCATATACTGAATTATCAATAATATCAATTAGAAAATAAGTTTGATTATCATCAGGATGTTTAGTATCTTTGAAAACATTAAAAGTAACTTGTTCATCTTGGATTCTAAGAATTAATTTTTCTTGTTGAACATCTATTAAAGCTCCTTCAGTAGCTAAAAAGGGTCTCCCTAAAATAAGGGGTACATCATAATCTTCTTCCATATCAAGAACAATAAAATCAATAGGAAAAATAAACTTGTTTACCTTTACCAAGACATCCTCCACTATACCTCTTGGATATTTGATGGATCTGTCAGCTAATTGAAGAGTAATAGTGGTAGGCTTCGATTCTCCTAGACCCAGCTTTCTGAAAATAGAAAAAGGCATGAGATTAATACTTGCTCCTAAATCACATAAAACTTTATCAAAACTACAATCACCAATAATGCAAGGGATAGTAAAACTTCCTGGATCTTTTAGCTTCTATGGTAATTTATTTTGAAGTATTGCTGAGCATTCTTCATTCAAATTTATTCTCTCATGCTCCTTCAGCTTTTTCTTATTTGTTAGGATTTCTTTGAGAAACTTGGCATACCTGGGCATTTAAGTGATAGCATCTACAAAAAAATTATTAATATGTAAATTTTTTAATATTTTAAAAAAGTTCGAAAATTTTTTATCTGAATGTTGTATTTGTCTCTCTGAAAATGGTAGTGGCGGCATGTAGGGCTTCACATTTGGGTTCACAAACTGTATACCTGGAGACCATCCATCTACTGATTGTTTTGGTGACTGACAAATTTTAGTTGATGATTTCTTATTTGTAGTTGGCTCTTCAGTCTCTTTTCTTTGATGTAGCTCCTCTAGTTTTGTACCACTTCTTAGGGTAATAGCATTGACTTGCTCCCTTGGATTGGTCTCCGTGTTGTTGGGTAAGGATCCCTGAGGTCTCTTGGAGATTATCTTAGTCATTTGACCTATTTGCATCACTAAGTTTCAAATTGCTGCTGCTTGGTCCTGTCTAAGTTTGGCTTCCAAATTTTTTATAGTTGCTTCTTAGTTTTGCATAAATTTGACCATCAGTTCTTCTATGTTGGACTTCTTTTCAGGTACTTGGAATCCTGGGGATGGTTGTTATGCTACATTTTGATTACTCCATGAGAAATTTGGATGCTGCCTCCACCCTTGATTGTATGTATTGGAGTAGGGATTGTTTTGTTGTGGCCTAAAAAAATTACCAACATAATTAGCTATATCAGTTGCTTTAGCAAAAGGATTACCTATCTGGCAATTGCTCGTATCGTGTCCTCCTCCATGCAAAGGTCATAGGTGATGCTCTGAACATGCATAGCTGTTCCTTTCAAGTTGTTGACTTCGACTCTAAGGGTTGCAATTTCAGCTAGTAAGGTTGGCACGCAATCTACTCCTTGCACAGCTGCTAGTCTTTTTGGCATCATGCATTCTATCTGCCACTGATAGCTATTTGATGTTATCTCATCAATCAGATCGAAGGCTTCTTCCTTCATTTTTTGATTAATTGTTCCTCCTGCTGCTGCATCAATCATAGAATGATTAGTAGAAGATAAACCATTATAGAAAGTTTGTACCTAAAGCCATATGGATAGTTGATGATGTGGACATCTTCTCAGCAATTTCTTGAAATGCTCCCAAGCCTCATATAGTGTCTCCATATCCATCTACATAAAAGAAGTGATATCGTTGCGCATCTTGGCAGTCTTGAAAGGTGGAAAGTACTTAACTAAAAATTTTTGGGTTAGGACATCCCAAGTTGTGATAGAACCTACAGGAAGAGAATGAAGCCAACTCTTAGCTTTGTCCCATAAAGAGAACAGAAATAATCTTAATCTAATAGCATCATCCAGTATCTCATTAATTTTAAAAGTATCACAAAGTTTAAGAAAGTTAGAAATATAGGCATTCGGATCATCATGCATGTGTCCACTGAATTGAATAGTTGATTGAATCATCTGGATCATCGTCAATTTTATTTCGAAGTTGTTTGCTCGCACAAACGGTCTCCTGATGCTCGAAGCTGCATTGGCTACAGATGGTGTGATGTAATCATTTAATGGACGATATACTGGTCGAATAGCTTCATGCTGTCCTTCGATCGCCATATCCAATCCTAGATTGATGTCGTTAGGATCTTCAGCTGCCATGTTTCTTTCTTGTTGTAGTCTTCTAATGGTCCTTTCAATTTCTGGATCTAAAGGTAGTAAGTTACTATGTCCAGTACGTGTCATGCACTGAATAAATTTTTTTAAAAAAAATAATAAAAATTAAAAATAAAATTCTAAAGTAAAGCTAGGATCAAAATTTTAATATTATTTTAGACACAATCCCCGGCAACGATGCCAAAAACTTGATGCATGCTAATCTATAGCTATGGCAAGTGCACCAGTCGATCAAGTAATAAAGTAAATGAGTAGAGTATCATCCCTAGAGGATTGAAAAATAAGTACTGAAAAGCTCTTTTCTATGCTTTATTTAGAAGATCGATTTATGAGAATAAGAAATTAAAGAATAAAATAAAGAAATAATTAAAAATTTTAAGAAAATAGAGAGAGTGTAATTATTAGGATTTTAAACTTAAGAGCAATGTATTACTAAGGCAATCGGATTCACCAACTCAGTCAATACAATATTCAGATTATTAGATTAATTTTATTTCATGTGACGGTGGAGTCTCCTAAGTTTATTCACTACCCTTTGGTCCAGGCATAGCAAAACTATCAATATTTATTAATTATCCTTTGGTCCAGGTGTAATTTAAATAAATATTAATGCATTAAGTTTTGTGAAACCTCTCTAATTAAAATACGCTGCATCCAAAGTGCACTAAAATTTTCACATGCATATGAATTCTAATTTGATTCATAATACAAGGTATATAATCAAGAAGCAATAACATAGATGTACTTGGTCCGTAACATCTATATTCATCAGATCAATTAGAAGATGGCCAGTAATCTAAAAGCATTAAGATCAGATTTATATACTCCTCATGAATAAAATTTAAAATTAAAAATAAATCATACTAAATATTACATCAAAAGAGTGGCTACACCTTAGCCTTAGTAAAAGAAAATTTAGTTCATGATAACAAGTTCAAAAACAGTAAATAAAATAAAAAGCATAAAGAAATTAGACTGTTTGATTGCTAAAATTAATTGTCCGTAGCTCTTGGTGTGGAAAACTTGGTGAAGAAGAAAAGAAGCTCCTTGATCAATGTTCTGATTGTCGAAAGAAGAAAAGAAAAAAAATTAAAAGCCCTTCCTTTTCTCTCAAAAAATCTCTCTTCTCTTTCTATCTCTTTCTCTTCTTTTTCTTTTTTTTTTCACTATCTCCCCTCTCCTTTTCTTCTTCGGCAATAGCAAACCTTTTTATAGGCTGAGAGGTAGAATTTTTCACCAAAATCCTATTTAAATTAGGTTTAGAACTCTCAAAATAACTCAAAAAGAGTCCTGGATCAATTCTAACCGTTGGATGTTGATCAAATAGTCCAAAAATCACTCAAAAATAATTTAAAAATCTCAAATTAAGTCAAAATTCATTTGGACGATCAGATCAGTCTTGAAGATCAAATCTAGATTGTCAGATTGCGCATAGAAAGTCTTTGATTCTTAGTTTTAAAGTCGGGATGAATCTCAGCTGTTGGATCTCGACCGAGAGCTGCATCTGTCATTCATTAGTGCATGCATTTCGGTCGTCCGATCAAATCCCAGTAAAAGGCGCCCGATGGATCAGATAGAATTTCTAAATTATTCTCTGTAGACCATGCACGAGCACGGTGTTGCATGGACCGCCGCATTCTTCAGCCAATTAGAACGCGCTTCTCCATGTGAAATCCACGAAATGTCCTCTAAATGGTCCATCGTGCGTCGTGAAAAATACTGACGTCAGCTTGGTGTCAATGTTGCATCAGCAAGTCGGTCTACTGGGTGCAGTTGAACTGAGTGGTCTACTGAGCCAATTTTTCTGAACCAGTTTGAACCAGACCGGCTCTCTCTATTTTTTTTTTTTGAAATTCAATTTCGGGCTCATTTGAAGTCCGTTTTGTCTGAAATTTATTTCATCTGAACCAAAAAAATAAAATCTTCATATTAGTGGCCTTATTTTCTACATAAGATTAATAAAAATATTAATTTTTAAAAAATAAATTAATTTATTTTATAATTTAATACTTTTATTAGTATATTTTTATCACTTATCATTGAGATCCCAATTCTTCATAGAAGCCTTGTGTCACATAACAAATCTCTATGAGTTCAAGGGTAGAAAATTCCTTTCCAATAACATCCCATGCAATTCTTAACAATACTTGTGCCTCTAAAACACTTATAGCTTTGTGTCACATAATAAACTATAATATTTTAGTTTGATTTGACCCTTCATTTTCATATAGTCATATTCAAATAGTATTGTCTTTATATCACACAACGAAGCAACACTACCAAACATGCCATAAGCATTGCATGCACCAAGACAAAATTATATCTATCCCTATAGTAAGCCTTGTGTCACACAATAAACTTATAATAGTTCTTGATATAGTTTTATCTTAACATGAAGGGAGGCTTGGGTAGTGCTCATCACACTTCGCCATTAGAACTAAATATAAATTTTTTGTGGGCTTTCAAGATCTCATGTACATCCTATCATTGCACTAACATGCTGTGCCTTGTGAAAAACATGCTTTCAATATCACAATAGAAATTGAACCCTTAGATCAATTAGGGTTTGAATATTCAATCAGACTCAACTCTTGGCCCGCATTGAACTAATTCAAAATCTTGGGATATCTCTACCGGTTCATCATCAAGACTACATCTAAACCTTTGATTGTATTAATCAAGGGTGGTGCTAATACCACTGTAGGATTTTGGTGGCACAGCGGAAGGATTGGTGTTTCAAAATTTTCATTAAGGAATACCTAGTGCACTGAAACCCTAATGCCCAGAATCCCTTGACAATGACAATCAAAGCATAAAATTAAATAACCAATATTGGTAAGAATCTATTCTTACCAATATTTTGCAATCTCTGATTGTTGATTTTCATAAGATACACATGTGTATGTCCTCCAACGATGATCCACACAGAAATCGATCCAAGGATAACGCTTCTTCTAAACCTTGCTGCTAAATTCTTGCACTAAGGATTCACTTTGCCTCAAACTAGTCGAACCCTCTTAAAGGACTTGACTAAAGCCTTTCGAAACCTCCTTTAGACTTTATAATCTTCTTCCCATTGTCCTCTTTAACCCTTGTCTTAGGTTTAGGCTTGTCTTAAAAGAAAAATCTAATGTCATAAGACCTAGAATTATAGGAGACTAGGACTTCTCTTTGGTTGGATTATCTGAATCTCTTGGAAGTTAGAATACATTGAATCCATTTGCCATCCCCTTTAAATAGGATGAGAGGGAGTGCCAGTTGAGGTATCATGTCCGTACCATATGCTTTAAATGAATGTACATATCAAAGCTTAAGAGACTTCAACCAGAAGGAGTCTCCAAGGGACACAATGCTTCACAACATCCTCCCCCACATGCGCTAAGGAAAGGGATGCTTTTAGCATCTCTTCATGCTTCAAATTTAATTTGAATTTGCCATGTAGCAAGGGCACTTGATTTTGAATTCAAATACCCAAATGAAAGGATAGAGACACAACCTTCTGCCCTTAGCAGAAGAACTCATCACACACCCCTATGCATGAGATTTTTCCATCCATGCATGCTAGAAGGATTCAGGGTGTTCCATCCATTCAAAATCCAATAAAGACATCAAAAGCCATGCTAAAGGAGATGGAGGGAAGATAAGAATGAAAAGCAGGACTCTAGTCCTTCCTTGTGCCAAAACCAAAGTGGCACCCCATATTGGTTTGCCTCATCTTGTTAGAGTCCTAGCCACTCGGGACTATCAAATGGCATGTAGGTGGCTTATAGGTGCCTACTATTGGCTACCCCAATTAAGGCTTAACCCAATCCAAAGTTCCATTTAATTGGATTACTTAATTGCATGCTTTTCAATCAAATCCAATTTGATTAAGGAGCTAGGGTTTGCCACATGTGCTAGCATGCTTACCAGCAATCTGATTAGATCTATTGGTCCAATCAACCATATCAAATAGATGCTTGGTCAATTTTCTAATGTATGTAATTCATTGGATTCTATATCTGGCCAGCAATAGGTATGGATGCATATTGATCTAGTTTAACTAGAACCCTTCTAATCAATTAAGGTCCAATCCATGCCAACCCCAAGTTCGGCAATTAGAACATATTCTAATTGAAGAATAAATTAAATTCTTTAATTCATTCAAATCTATAAATCAAGATTGACATCTAGCAATGTATCATAATTATTTAGAAGATATGAAATTTGATAGAAATATCAAATATATCCATCAGTAGCAAGTTACGTGCAATTCAATTATCCCGCATCTCGAATATGATCATGAGTATGGAATCATGTCAAACTCAAAAATATATTCATATCAATTATCCATAAATCAGTGATGACTCCAATGATAAAATATTAAAAATTCTTTCTAATTTTCATCTTGCTTTGATTAAAGACTTCCTGAGTCATTTAAAGATGATAACATATAGGATGACATCTCCTTTTACTATGAGTGATCGATTTCTTATTGACCAACTAATAACCTCCATACATATTCCACCATATCCCGGATATTCCATATATGTCTTAGTCATGCTTGGGTATGAACCAAAATATGAATTCATGTTCACAAAGTTTTAAGGTGGTCTCAGATCTAAAGATCATTGCATAACTTTCACTTAAAGAGCTATTTTTTGACATGCAAGTAAGGCTGCATAAGATATTCTCTCTTAATGGATCAATTCAATGAACTCATTCCCTAATGAGTACTTATATTCTTGTATTAGTGTCTCACATAAGTAACAATGAGATCAGTCATTCTCTCCATTGAGTATACATAGGATAGGCCAGTTTATCCGAAATATTAATTTCTAACTCAATGTTCCTACGACTAGGAATATTTTAGATTAAGATTTTAGGATTTTAGGTCTAACTGGCATGAACTTTTCATGATCCTAAAACTATTATCCTAATCTATAGGATTCATCATAATCTTAGTACAATAAGATGTAGCTGCAATGATAAATAATATCTCATTTTATTAATAAATAAAAAAATATTATTATATTAATTAAAAAATTATATAAAAAAATCTCATCGCATCACTGATGCGATTGGCTTGTAAGATATTAATCTTTTATTGTTTGTAGTGATTGTGTAGTGATGGAATGCATCCAAAATGAACAAAATATTAGTAATTTTCAATTTGGAGCTGTGATTTGAGATGGTCGGCTTCAAAGAAGAGATCGGAGCCTTTAAATAGAGAACCAAATCAATGGGTAGACTTTCAAACAGATTTAAAGTCCTCTTCGGAGAAGGAAAGATTTTTTGAAAGTCCAATTTTCCATCAGGATTTTCATTACTGGCTTATTTATATTTTTAATTTTAATATTTTAAAAAAATCATGTATTTCAGGCTTTTTTTTTTTGGGGCTGGGATATCATGTATGCTTGAGCGAGTTAAAGCGATTAGCCCTCTTGTCCTCCGCGCACAGGTAGATCAACGTAAATCTCAAAGCACGTGCACGGTGGATAACGTGTAATTGGGAATTCGTGAAATACAAGGGTTAGCGTGGCGTGTTATTCACCGTGGGATTTGGATGGTCCACGGGCGGTTCAGGTAATAATTTCTCTATCTGGGGTAGTTTGAGGGTTTGTTCTGGTGTTTCCACTTCCTTGGACCTCTGTTCGTGAGTCCCATCTTGATCTGTCGGAGTTGATATGTTCTCTTGGATCCACCTGTCTACTTCCGACATTTGAAAAGAGGGAAAAAAGAATGGTACACTGGTTCTCCTGGCTTCATTACATAGTAGCAGGAAAGAGTGGCTGTTGGGTGGTGAGATCTCTCTCTCTTGATTTTTCCTGGTTCCTGCTTTTGTCTTCTCTTAGCTGTGATTTGCTGGCTTTTTCGGTGAGCCACTTGTTTTGTTACTTGTGATATGTTTTGATTTTGTGGTGAGACTTGTCCAACCCTCCACCTGTTTGTTTTAATGTCCCAAGCGTACATGACAGGATAAAAAAACAAGCAACTTGTTTGCATAACAAAGTATTCTGTTCTAAGAGTTCCATTGTTTAGGTACATTATCAAGGAACAACGTACATGTTATGTATAATTTCAAACATAAATCTACCATCACTAGCATAAAGTTTGCCATGCCTTTGCTTCACCTTCTCTTCTACATAGTTTTCAAAACTTAAGCTCGTCCCAATTTCAAGTGTAAATGTAGTCATGCTTATGTATTTTTCACGCAATCATATTTATTTTGCATATAAAAGTACAAATTAATATGTAATCTCAATCATTTTTTTTTTTTCAGAAAAAAAACGTACGCAGAACGTTGTAAATACCTGTGGAAATGCTATCAATTTTTCTGCATCTCACTAAATTCATGATTCTAGCAAGCCAGCAGTAGCTTGGTCAAAAGAAAGAAAATGCAGGTTATATTCCTGAACCTGAATGAAAAGTCCAGATCTTCAAAGTAAAGCTAGAACTCTCTCTTCAGTGTTCTCGTTGTTCTAGCTTCTTTTTTTTTTTTTTTTTTTTTTTTTTTTTTGTCAACATATTCATTTTTAAGTTCCTTTTTTTGTGTAAATCAGTAGGCCTGTTGGAGGACCATTTATATATAGATGCTGAAACTGCTTATTGACATTGTCAGTCGCAATGGATTTGTAGCTGCAAGCAGCGGATGTCGCAAAAGTAACAATATGATGGCTTTTACCTTGGTTTCACAAGACTAGGAACGAAGTTGATGGCAAAGGATTAATTGGTCTTGGTGACAAACTTGATAAAAGTTTGCAGGATCTTGTGACCCAAAATGACAATCAGGTCAAAGATATAGGAGTTGCATTTGATTAAGAAAACGTTGGGTTCTATGTTCCTTGTTTTGCTTTTGTATAATTTATGCAAATTCATCTAATATGTGTCTTGCCCTTCAAATATTAACAAACAACATCAAACAACTTGCTGACTAATTCCGAACGCTACTGCAGATATTCCAAGGACCAGTTGTTGGTTTTGACACATTTCGTGACCAGCTGGGAATTTTGTGAGGTCACCTGTTGTTGATATAGATGGCAAATACTGTCAGCAAGTTCAAGCTCATAAGAATGCTCATGCAAGAGATTTTGGTCATTGCTTCTCTCCACTCAAATTCTTTAGAAAAATCACTCTAATGGTTCATATTTATAACCAAATTTATTTCTTTTGATGGTAGCACTTGAAAGTTTGTGAAATAAATCTATAGGACTTTCTTAGAACATGTTTGGCTGTGAAAGGAATTCTATTCAAGCAGTTTTGTTGAAGAAAATTTCATTCTCATTCTCATTCCAGAGGGAGCACCCTAAAATCTAATTCTAACCCTCCTCCCAGTATTTAAATCCTACAACTGAAAGTTTTTTTTTATTTAATTGATTTTCTTAAAATACATCATCGGCTATTATGACTCTGATTCTAATTCAAATTTAGTTACAAACCCAGCACATCAGAGAATAATCTGTTTCAATCTATTCCAATTCTGATTATTGGAAAGTATTATTAACGGCCCAGGTACAAATCCTGTTCGTGCCATTCATTCAATCCCGGTCCATCCTACGAATATCATCATAATTCATAAAGCAGCTACATTGTTCATTATTATCCGACAATCTCGGTTCAGCTAGATCCGCTTCATAAACCGCTTGATGACCTTCATCAACTCACCGACCGGCTCGGACCAAGCGCCGACAGCGAAAAATCCGTGCTGCTGCCCTTTGATCTCCACCAGCTCCACCCGTTTCCCCCACCCTTCCAACCTCCTCGCGTACTCCACGTCCCGATCCCTCAACAGGTCGTGCTCCGCCACTACCACCAGCACCGGCTCCACCTCGACCGCCTCAAGGCTCGGGCTTTCCGGTCCCTCCGGGTTCGCCAGTGGGTGGTCCCTGGTCGCGCCGGCCGGCAGCGACAGCCTCCAGTACCTGTCGTTCATCTCCAAATTCAAGAACGCCTCCTTCGGGCAATCCACCTCCGATCTTGTGCGCTGGATCCCACCAAAGAATGGCATCATCATAACGAACCCGCGGATCCGGACCGGCTCCAGCTCCGCTCGGCCGGCGGCCGAGCCGAAACGCACGGCCAGGTGGTGGACGATGTTCCCCCCGGCGGACTCGCCGGAGATGAACACGCGGCCGAAGTCGGCCGCCTCGGCCAGCCAGGGATCTTGGTCGGGCGAGGCGGCATGATGGCGGAGCCACTCCACGGCGGCGGCGCCGTCGTCGAGGGCGGCGGGGAGGCAGTGCTCGGGCGCGAGGCGGTAGTCGGGGGCGACGATGATGGCGCGGAGCTCGGCGGCGAGGCGGAGGCAGCAGTTGTGGAAGTTGGACCAGGTGCAGGAGCCGATGCAGAATCCACCTCCGTGGAAGTAGTAGAAGACCGGGAGTTTGGGGCCGTCGGTGGGGAGGCGGTGGCGGGGTCTGTAGAGGCGGAGGTGGAGGTCGTGGGCGGTGTCGAACTGGGTATCCTTCCACTCAATGGTGCCGTCGTCGCGGACGGGGACGGGGTAGCTGGAGTTGGGGGATCGGACGATGGTGCCGTCGCTGAGGACTTGGAGGATGCCGCGGCAATCCTCGACCACCTGCGGAGGAGAGGGAGCGGATGACATGGTGGTGGTGGAAATGGATGGGATTTTGTTATGTGTGAACTATGAAGGGGTTTGAGAGGATGGCAAATGATGGGTATAAATATGAGCAGAAGAAAAGTTCATGGTAATGGTTTTTTGTCCGCCGGTCGGTTACTTGTCAGATTTTACCTCTCCACCATGGCTAACGAAAGCTGGCTGCAAAGTGCAATCCTGTCCTGAGGATGATTGAATCGAAAATGCTTGCGGCCCAAAGCTGACATCAAGATAAGGTTAGCAACATTTTTAAAACTCGATCAGGCCGGCCAGTTTGGACAATTGAATTGGAATCTCTGGTCCGATTCAACGAAAAGTTTGAAAATAGTCTAAACTCAGTCAAATTCGGAAGAGTCGGACAAACCGATATGTTTGGCTCGGTTTTAAATCTTTTGTTTTTTATCTAAACAAAAATCCTAAGGTCTAAGCCAAGTAAGATTTTTTTTATTTTTCTTTTTATTTTTATTTTAAGATTGGCATCTCTTTCCATGCTTTCCTCTTCCCTGGACAAGTGCTGCAGTGTCGAGCTATTGCTCTTGACCAAGTCTTCCCTTTTGCGCCAATCATGGCCCTAGATGCATGATTTGAACCGCCGGTGTTAGCATGATTTTAGATAATTATATAATTTTAAAAATTATATAATAATATAAAATATTATTTTCTATTAACATAATTTTATAAATTTTTTTTCAATTAATATTATTTTATATTATTTTTTTTGTTTATATGATTCTGTATCAGCTAATATTATTTTTCTTATATGAAATATGTGTATAAAAAATCCGTATACTAGTATATATAATTCTTAAGATATACCAAATGCAATTAAAATAGATATATTGAAGTCCTTTTTCTGGCTATCTTTTTCTCTTCTTCCGTAAATATTTTAAGATGATGTTACAGCTACCAATCACCTAAAATCATGCTAGTAGCTTAGAATCCAAATCATAGGAGATTAGAAGGGCATCTTGTTGATGAAAATATCTCGAATTCTTTTATAATAAGCCCACGGCAAGGTTCAGGATGAAGAATGGAGTTCAACGAGCCCCAGAACACTCCAATCAGAATCTAGATGGAAAAGATGTACGCGAGGAAACATGTAGAGCCGTTAGACAGAACTCATAGGCCGGCGTGCCGCCAGGCCCAACGCATCGGCCGGCCCAGCATAGGCACGCACTGGTGCGGCCCAGCGTAGGCACGCCATGTGCGGCCAAGCACTCACGGGCCTAGCTTGCTCGAGCGCACACACGGGGAGATCGTGAGTGTGGCCCAGCAGGCATGCTAGCAGGTAGCCCATGGCAACCTCACGTGGTCCATGCACAAGATGTGGACCACCGGGCATTTCCCCATGCATTTCATACAGTCCATGGGGGCTTTTCATGGACCAAAATGCGATCGAACGAGCACAGTTCATTCTTGGCTTCGAGCACAGAATGAACGAGCACAGTTCATTCTTGGCTTCGATCGGACGGTGGCCAGTGGTTTGCGGCTTGATTTGAGCATGATTAGGTGCAATCAAGCGGCCAGAAGAGCAGCCGATCGATATCCAATGATTGAAAACACTATTGGAGTTGGAATCAAGTTAGGATTTCATCCTGGACTCGGATTAAACTCCATTCGAAGCCTTTAAAAGGCCTGTAGCAACAAACCGAGAGTTATGGTGGCATGGTGGTTCGGCAAAACCTGAGATGGTGATAGACTGTAGATCAGAGGGTGCTAACGGACAGTAGGAGTAGGAAGCTCCGAACAGATAGCTAGGTAGCGGACTATGATCGTTTTAGAAGATCTTCAGGAGAGAGCTTTATAAGTATAGCTTCTAGTTGAAAGGATTGTATACGAGTATTAAAAGTGGGTAACCTCCTCTTCTATTTATTTCTTTTTCATAGTAAAGCTTTGCATGCCCTATGGAGGCGAGTCTTTGGACTGATCCACGTATTTAATTATATTTTTTTTATTTCTTCTTTCTTTCTATCGTAATATTCTGATATTAGATCTCTAATAATTAGTATCAGAGCAAGTTGATACCATAATAATTGGTATCAAAACTACACTATACCGAAGGATAGATTGCAATAGTGGTAATAAAGATTAAAGAATATGGAGAAGACAAGTGCAATCAAGATGGAGATCAATAGGTTCGATGGAAAAGATAATTTTTTTTTATGGCAAACAAGAGTAAAGATGTCCTCATCTAACATGGATTGATCGACACTCTCTTGTATGAGAAGATACCTGCCACCATAGAGGTGAAGAATTGGAAGTGGATCCAGATGCAGGTGGTGAGCACGATTCGCTTATATCTAGTGGATGATATAGTAATCATGTACTTGGTGAGACTTTTTCGACTGTGTTATGGTCGAAGTTCGAGAAGTTGTATATGGCAAAATTGCTCATCACCATGTTATTTCTTTGGAGGTAGTTCTACCAGCTATGGATGGATAGAGCGTGTAGAAGCATCTATCCTACTTGTAGAAGATTCTCACCGACCTTCTTAGCGTTAATAAAAAAGTCGAGGAGAAGATTACGGTGTTGGTGTTACTATCATCGCTTCCATCCTCTTTCGAGTATTTGGTAACTACTCTTCTTGTAGGTAAGAGCACCATCAAGATGGAAGAAGTGATTTTTGCACTATTTTAGAATAAGGTTTTCAAATGAAAGAATCGAGCCTCGAGTTTAGATAACAACTTGACCCTGATGGTGACTAGAGATAATGGCAGCAAAAGATGGAGTGGCAGGAGATCACGAGGTAGGTAATTCAAGTCCAAGATGAGGGACCAAAGCAAGATCAGGTGCTATAAGTGTGAGAAGTTGAGACATCAAGTCAAGGATTATCCATAATTTAAAGATCGAACACATGCTACTATGACAATAGCCAGTAACGATACAGAAGGCAATGATGATGTCCTTTGCATGGAATAAAGGATAAGATGAGTAGATGGTGCAAACTCTTATCTACCTAGATATTTGAATCAAATTCAAATGCTTTGACCAGTCAAATCAAATTTGAATAGGCACCTTCTCTTATCCATCAGATGTGCATGCCATAAAGGAGTGTGTGCTCATAAAATCCACATAAATCCCAAGGGGGCGTGCGCCCCTACATAGTCTCCAGGGGGCGCACGCCCCTCTCCCTTTCTTTCCTGCATCCAGGTCAACATTTGACCCTTATCCTTTTTCCACCTTATGGGATTAAGACAAAATCTTTTCAAGTCTCATCCAATGAATTTATGTCAAGTCCTAATTAATTTAGAATAAATCTTGATCAAACCAGGACTCAGTCTAGTCAGATCAAGAAAAATCAATCTAGAATTTTTGGGAGAGGCTTGTCCAAATTTCATCCCATGATTTCAGGACAAGCCCTAATATGGCAAAGACAACTCTTATTTTGCTCCCATCTTATGGGATTTAGGATGAGTCTTGATTAGGCCAGGACAAGATCTAGTCAAATCAAGACAAATCCCTATAGAGTTCTTGGATAAGCCTTGTCCAAATAATTTCACAAATTAGCAGGTCTTGTCCTATTTCCATCTGATGGATTAGGACAAGCCTAAATCAGGTTAGGATAAGATTTTTCTAATCTGGACAAGTTTCAGTCAGACTAGGACAAACCTAACAAGGCTCCTAGATGAGCCAAATCTAATTTGGCTCAATCGAGATGATCTAGAAAGACTATAGAAGGAGAATGTTAGGCTCAATCATGTGCTAGCATGATTTTTTTGAACCTAATTGGATCTAATCCGAATCAATCGAACTGGATTAGTTCAATTGATGACATCCAGATCCAAACCTTTATTTGTATGATCCAGTTAGGTTCAGTTCTGTATGGTAATAGGACATGTCATGATCTCCATCATCGACATCATTGAAACATCTTTCGATGGATCAGAACTCTTTCAATTCACCCAATTAGAATCATCGATCATCAAGACAATTCTAATTGATCCCAAAATCCACAAGTGATACCTAGCAGTATATGGTGGCAATCCATCAAAATTGAATAGTGAATCTCTCAGTGTAGCTATCTGTGTGATCGAGTTCTTCTATCATGAGCTCCGACAGGATTAGGGTTAAGGTGAACTCGTCAAACCAATACCCATCATATGAATGAATCATTCAATTCGAGTTTGATGTGAAACCCTAATAGAAACTTCTTTCTATTATTTCACACTACCATGGCCACGAGTTTTAGGACTCAATCTTATGATCATCATAGGACTACTCCTCTACCGAGGTTGATAGATTCCATCTTAGTGCGATCTAATTTCTACAATGAGCATGGTATAGCCAACATACACCTCAGAATTTCGAATGGCTAGGAGATTGAGTTATGATGTAGTCAAACTATAACACTCTCAAGGTGAACTGCTGATGCACCTTAGGTCAAAAAATCTGATGTTAGATATATGTGCTCTAGAAGCCAGAATTGGCTGATACTTATAATACACTTCTAGGGGCAAAATTGTAATTTTGACTATAATCAATAAAATGGGTTATTTCTATCACATATGTGTATTTAGTGTCCGTGATACATCCTTTGAGTTAATGGTAATGATAATTCATATTTTCAAGAGTTGAAAATTCAAGACATGAATAATCATTATTAACTTATAAAATACTTTCGACCATAGGATCATCACGAGGATGATGATTGATCTAGAAGATTGGTGTACAATCGCTTCTTTTTAGTAGATGAGTTTTGAGTCTTCGGTATGGAGACACCAAAGTGAGAGTACAGATACTCGTTAGAAAATGAGGGCACTGAGCGTGACCACCTCGAGTAGTCATTAGGAAGTCTACCTTCTCGTCAATGACTGACTCGATGCTGCAGTAGTGTGTCTGGTTCTTTGACCTGAGATGCATCGGACAGTTCACCTTGAGGGTGTTATAGTTTGACTACACCATTACTCGGTCTCCTAGCCATATGGAACCCTGAGGTGTATGTTGGCTATAGCATGTTCATTGTAGGAACTGGATTGCATCAAGATGGAATCTATCTACCTCGGTGGTAGAGGAGCAGCCCTATGATGATCATGAGAATCAAGTCCAGAATCCTATGGCCATGGCAGAGTGAAATAATAGAAAGAGTTTCTATTTAGATTTTCACATCGGACTTGAATCAAATGATTACATCATATGACAGAAACTAGGGTTTGACGAGTTTACCTTAACCCTAATCTGATCGGGGCTCAAGATAGAAGAACTTAATCACACAGGTAGCTGCACCAAGAGGTTCGCATTCAGCTCTGATGGGTTGCCACCATATACTGCTAGGTGTCACTGGTGGATTTTGGGAGCAATTAGAATGATTTAGATGATCGATCATTCTAGCTGTTCGAATCAGAAGAGTTCTGATCCATCGAAAGGAGTTTCGATGATGTCGATGATAGAGATCATGACATATCCCATTACCATACAGAACTGAACCTAACTGGGTCACACAAACAAGGGTTTGAATCTGGTGATCATCAATTGAACTGATCTAGTTCAATTGATCTGAATGAGATTCAATTAGGTTCAAGGAAAATCGTGCTAGCACTCGATTGAACCTAACGTTCTTCTTTTACTATCATAAATAAGTTGTCCTGACTGAGCCAAAGGAGTTTGTGCTCAATCAGAGGCCTTCATATGGTCTGACTGGAGGTTGTCCAAGTCAGAAAAGGTTGTCTTATTTTGTAAGACATTACCTGCCATTTTTGGTCACCTGCCATTTCTTGTTCTTTGACTTTGGTCAAAAGTCTACCTTTGACTGGTCAAATGTTGACCATTGATACTTTGACTTTTGACCACATGTCATGCACCTATTGGAGAGCTGGTGGGGGCCTGTCCCCCTGCCAGAACCTGGCAAGGAGAAGGGCGCACGCCACCCTTGGCGTGTGCCCAAGTTGGAGGCGCCTAGGAGTCCTTGTTGGACAAGGACTCCATCTCCTTTTTGGATTCCAATTAGAGTTCTTACTAAGAACCAACTTTGACTGGTCTTAGGGCACCCTCTAAGGAGGAATCCAGGGGACTCTATTCCCACCAATCAGATTTAGATCTGATTTCACAAAGGGTTGTGATTGGTTGGGAAGAAGAGGAGTTGGATCACAGATAGTCTATAAATAAGACCCTGCGCCCAACTCAAATTAAAAGATTGAGAAATTGACAATTTCCCATGCCCCAAGGCTGCCTCTCCCCTCCTTCTCCATGCCAAACCACTCTTCTCCCTTGCTCTCCACGTCCAAAAGGAGTTTTGGATTTGGTTGGTGCGATTCCAGATCAAAGAAAGGCGATCAAAAGCTAGAAGGCTGCGCTGCTGCAAAGGACGACTGCTGATCTTCAAAAGGAGTTTTGAAGATCCTCCAGATCAGATCCAGATCTGATTTTTGGAGGATGTGATAGAGAAGAAGAGGATCTCCAGATCCAGCCCTGAGTGGATACCGGTAGAGGCCAGGCGCTTGCGTGGCTAAGATCCAGAACCTTCCGCTGCAAACAGGATCATCAACAGGGTAATAGGATTACCCATATCAAGGTAAATTAAATTTGATTTAATTTATCTAATTTTATTTTAATTTTATTAAAATAATAAGAATTCAGATCTCTAAAATATCCTAGATCTGATTAGATCAAGAGAAAAATTTTTTTGAAATATATCTCTTGATCTGATCAGATCTGAACGAACCTGGTCCGAAAAATCAGGATTTCCCTTCAACTGGTATCAGAGCCAAGGTTCTAAAATTTAGATCTAATTTTAAATTTTTTTAATTAAAAAATAGTGATTTTAGATGTCACATGAGATGTGATCAGATCTAAAATCAGAAAAAATTAAAATTAAATGATTTGGATCTAAGATTAGAAATATGCATGACTAGTTCTAAATAGAATAGTTCTATAGAATAGTCTTGCATGTTGTTTATGATTTAATCTGATTAAATCATATTTTAGATCTATTTATTTACTATTTTTTGATATTATAATGATTATAATAACATCTAAAAATAGCAAATAAAAATTATTTAATTTTAAACATCATATGAGATATGATTGATGCATGTCTAGACTAGTTGTAGAATAGTTCTACATAATTGTCTAGATTAGAATTTATTTTGATTAGATCAATTTAAATCTAATTTTTTAGATTATTATGAGATAATTTAGATCTAAAAATATGCATGATTCGATACATGAGATGTATGCAAAATATGCCATGATTAGATCTAATTTTGTATATGAGATATATGATATAGATCTAAAACTATTTTGTAGTATTGCATGTTCCTGATTAAGGCATTCCTCTTGGCCGTCCGATCATAAGAATGAAGAAGGATTTAAAGGCCCTCTCTTCCCATCCGATGGGTGTTCTTATGATGTGTAGGGGTGCTGCCGTTCGTCCTTAATCAGAAATCCAAAACTTACTTTCTGCAAAATCCTAGATCCTGAAACCCTAGGATTTATTGTGCATATTTTATTTATGAATCCTACTTAATTAAAAATTAAGATTATGGAATATTAATTAGGTCTAAAATTGAGAATTTCAGATCTAAGACATATTCATAATACTGGGTTCGGGCTTGGATAGCTCAATTAGGTCTAAGCGGTTGATCAAACCGAATCAAGAGTTGGTTAGATGGGATCAACAATGCTTAAATTGATCAGCCTAATAGGATTAAGTCTGGGTCAAGATCGAGTCACGATCAAGCAAGACCTAATTAGGCTCAGAGGTTAGAGTCTGGATTGTAGGCTAACCCAATTGGTTCTGGCTCAACAATTTGTGTCTAAGGTAAGTTTGGCACATACGACCGATTGGTTTTCAATTGGAAGCTACTCAACCTGAATGCATTCTTAATGAGTTAATAGCATATTCCTGTCCACCAGTCCACTTTACCTGGCCATATTGTTAACCCAGTTCTGATCTAAGGTGGTCATGAATCGAGTAACCCATGGCACTAGGTTAGTCATATATTATGACTATGATAAGTCCAATTTAATGAGACCCTAATCCCAATTCTCTCTAAGAAAAAAATTAAGGCAGGTCTTCCACCATTGTAGATGTGCGACCCTTTCGGGCTGATTGTTTTCTCGCTGGTATACAATGGCTTAGTTGCCACCGGGGAAGACGCAACAATGTCTATTAGGCATTGATGCTATGGGCTGGAGGATGAGTTGGACTCAATTATTCCGGATACGGTAGAGAGACTCAGTTTAAAAAATGCTAGTCTGTGCAAATGATGGTCTGACTAACTAAGGAGTGGATAATATTTCGGTACAGGGATTCCATAGATTAGAGATCAGTTTAAGATGCACCATGATTAGAGAACTCATTAAAAGCCGTGTTTCAGCTCATTGGCTAACCCATCACCATAACTGTTAGGTGAGTGATGAGTCAGTGGTGAGACGCACCACCCCTAGAAATCAATTTAATCAATGGGATATTTTCGCATCTCTATAGAGGAGTGTAGGGATCCAAGAAAATATGGGCTGATTTGTTTAAAAATAAATCTCGAAATTAAATGGTCAAGTCATAAATTACATATCAACTAGAATCCTTGACTCTCTATGGAAAATGTCTGGTTCGGTCACCCATTAGACGTCCTGGACACAACAACTGATCGGATCAATTATAAAGATTGGCTCAGAGAACTATAAAATTATTTTTGGATTTCGAGAAGTTACATATTTGGACCAAGACTCTCCCACTTACCAGACCCGTCCATCATAATAGAGATGGTCTCTGAAAATGGATAGAGCGAAGATAATAGTCCAGATATTACATGTTGGGCTCGATGTCTAATGAGCTCAGGCCAACATGCAAGATATCGAATGCTCACCAAATGTTGGCTCACTGCAAGAGAAGATGGTTTGGTGAATAGAGTCGCGCAGCAAGTATCAAATCGTGAATAATGACTTTTAAGTCTAAGCATGCGTGAATGGCATCAGGTCACTAAGATCACTGTCCTGATTGTGATCAAGACATGGAGAGCTTGCAGAAGCTCGGTGTGAAGTTAGACTTGGTACTGCAGAAATGATATTATTCTGCAATCCTTGACTGAGCACTGATGGGCATTCATCAGAATTACCACATGCAAAACTTCAAAATTTTTGACCAAATTAATGAAAATGCTGGTCACCACTGAGCTTTCTATAAAAGGTTTAAAGCCTTAAGTTCTTGCAATGGAATGGACTTCTTCAAAAGAATAGTCTTATAAAAAGAAAAAGAATCTGCGAAAAAGCAGAAGGTGAAGAACAAAGAAAAAAGGCAGAGCGCAAGATGAACGCCGCTGCCAAGAAAGTGTTTTCATGCAATAGCGATGGCCACATAGAGCGGAAACTGGCCTACTTACTGACCACCCTGAAGAATAAGAAGAAGTCTTCTGAGGTATGCTCGTTATTGAGTCTTAACTTACGGTTTCTTCTACATCCATTGGATGCTTGACTTGATTCTAGTGCTCATTGTGCACTTTCCATGCAGGATCTTTGGGAATCGCAGGAGGCTGAGGGATGGAGACATGATCCTACACGTCGGTAATGGAGCAAGAGTAGCTGCATAGTCGTGGGAACATATCCTCTTCGATTACTATCTGATTAGACTTAGTTTTAAAAGACTCGATTTTATGTGCATACAGCTGCAGAGTTGATTTTTGTCTTTTATGCTTTAGCACTATGAGGCTTAATGGATACCTTCTTTAAGGAAACCATTATAACATTCTTTATGAAAGAATACAATTGTAAATGATTTTCTTATTAACGCGTCTTTATTGCTATATATTATGACCTTTCTAACTACCAAGCAAAATAGATAGCCAACGACCATAGGAAATCCACGATACGGTATCTATGGCACCTAAGATTAGGTCCAATATAGCAGAAGATAGGATCAACAAATTACGAGAAAAAGGCTATTGAGTCCATTGCATTCCGATCATATCCAAGCTGCAAAATCTTGTCTTCAAGGCAAAGAATAAAACTCCCTTTTGTTGGATATGGGAAAGGGCATAATCTCCTTATCCTAGTACAACTGATTGTGCGGTCCGATCCATTTGATGTGCGGGTTAGAGGTATTTGTAACTATCATTACTATTACTAATGATCTGTCTGGGTCATGGTATGTATATCTTATGAGACATAAGTCTGGAAGCTTTTGAAAAGTTCAAAGAATTCAGACATAAGGGTAGGAAAAATAAACTGAAAAATTTAGTAAGGTTCTTCGATCAAGATGCGAGGAGCGTGAATACTTAGCCAGAAATTCTAGACCACTCAAGAAAAATGATATAGTTGCTCTCAATGGACTCCACCAGGAACACCTCAACTCAATGAATTTTAAATGGAGAATCAGATGCTATTGATTGGTGTCGATCCATGATAGTTCACAGACTTCCTATTTTCTGTTGGGAATATCATGTTAACTTTAATTTACTCTACTGAATATCGTTTCTCTAAGGAACGTCCACCACACCCGATAGAGATATGGCAGGTAAGAAACCAAGTCTGAGTCATCCAGAATTTGGGGTTGTCCGGCTTATGTCAAAAGACAACACAATGGACAAGTTAGACGTTTAGGTCCTTCAGAGCTCGATTCATAGAGATTCCTAAAGAGTCAAGGATTACTATTTCTACATTCTCAGAAGACCATATGGTGATTGTGGTCGACATCCATCTTTCTTGAAAAATAGTATTCAAGATAGAGCATCGAAAAGAGATTAAGTTTGATGCAGAAAAAGACAAGAGCGTCACAAAGAATAACAGTAAGACCAATGGACAAATAGGTTGAGCCCAATAAGAAAGTATCTCCTCTACCTCATAAAATTGGAAAAGTTTCTCCCCTGAAAGATACTTAGGCATTATTCAGAGGACCGTAGAGAAAATGTTTTCATAGGTAAGGTGTCATGGTGATTGATCCAAAACTACAAGTGAGAAGATATCAGATATCGACTCCGAGAAATGCTAGAGCAATGCAGTCAGAATTGACGTCGATGCACACTTAAACAAGTCTGAACCTTGTAGATCCATCAGAAGTATAGTAACCCTATTGGGTGTAAATGGATCTTCAAAAAAGACTGGTGCAATATGTGGAATGTGGGAGACATTCAAGGCTAGGACCTAGTGGCAAAAGTTTATAGTCACGCAAAGCGCATTGACTATCAGGATACTTTATCCCAGTGCTATGCAATATATCATCCACACATTCTTGCTGTGCAGCCTATTTTGATTATGAAATATAGCAAATGAATGTGAAACGGCATTCTTGAAGGATTCTTGAGGAGATATCTGATAGGAATAGCCGCTACGGTTTTCACATTCCGTGATACTAATATAAGGTTTGCAAGCTGCCAAAGGTCCATATATGGACTTAAGCAAACATCTCGGAGCTAGAACACATCATTCACATGAGTGATCAAAAAGTTTGGTTTCAATCAAAATGTATGGAAAACTGTTTGTTCTTCAAAAGATTAGTGGGAGTGCTGTTATCTTCCTCGTATTGTAGTGAAGACATCTCTATTGGATGATATTTTTCATTTAACAAGGTCAAAATATGGTGATCTAAAGAATTTCCCGAAAGACTAGGTGAAGCATTCATTTATTCTCAGGAATTAAGATCTATAGAGATAATCGAATAGGATGCTAGACTTCCACAGCAGATTACATAGAGAAAGTACTCAAGAAGTTAATTAGTATGAAAAATTCTAAGAGGGTAAGATTAAACTCTTCCAGACATGTATTCTTTTTAAGAAGATTGTCCGAGCACACCTTAGAAAATAGAACGCATGAGCAAAGATCCCTTATGCTTCTACAATAGGGGAGCCTCGTGTAGCCATGCTATGTAAACACGACCTGATATTGCTATGCTGTGAGCATCACCAAGTAGATATCAGTCAAATCCAGGTGAAGAACACGGAGCTTTCTGTAAATATACCTTAAGTACTGAGAAGAACTAAGGAGATGATGTTATAGCTTTACGTAATGGAGACTCCAAGATCCAGGGGATACAGACTCCAGATTTCATATCCCGAATAATAGATGATCAATAAGTCGACATCTGGGAGTCTGTTTGTGTGCAATGGTGTGTGCTATCAGCTGGAAGAGTTTCAAAACAAATGTGATAGTAGTTCCACCGGTGGAGCAGAATATATCGTGTGCATCAAGACTGCGAAGGAAGCATTTGCTGTATAAGAAGTTTGCGGCAGAAATGGAGTAAGCCATTAGATTCCATATCCTCCTACTGTGACAATAATAGCGCCTATACCTTGCTAAGGAGGCAAGGTCTCACAAAAAATTCAAGCATATTGTGCGGCGATACCACCTCAT
>QRFJ01002507.1:37019-168449 GCA_006176705.1 Cocos nucifera | reverse complement strand
GCAATTTTGTCTACTTCATTACCTTTACCGATGATCTGTCTAGGTATGGGTATGTGTATCTTATGAGACACAAGTCTGAAGCTTTTGAAAAGTTCAAAGAATTCAGACATGAAGTAGAAAAACAAACTGGAAAAACCCATTAAGGTTCTTCGATCAGATCGAGGAGGTGAATACCTTAGCCGGGAAAATTCCTAGACTATCTTAAGGAAAATGGCATAGTCTCTCAATGGACTCCACCAGGAACACCTCAACTCAACGGGGTTTCAGAACGGAGAAATCGGACTCTATTGGATATGGTTCGATCCATGATGAGCTTCACAGACCTCCCTGATTTTCTTTGGGGACATTCATTGTTAACTTCAATCTTATCTTACTGAATAGGGTTCCCTCTAAAACCGTTCCTACCACACCGTATGAGATATGGCACGGTAAGAAACCAAGTCTGAGTCATCTCAGAATTTGGGGTTGTCCGGCTCATGTCAAAAGACAACAAGCGGACAAGTTAGAGTTTAGGTCCTTTAGAGCTCGATTCATAGGATATCCTAAAGAGTCATTAGGATACTATTTCTACATTCCAGAAGACCACAATGTGATTGTGAGTCGACATGCCATCTTTCTTGAAAAATAGTTTATTCAAGATAGCGGCATTGGAAAGCAGATTAAGCTTGATGAGAAAGTCTCACAAGCAGAACGAGCTAAGGACCAAGTGGAACCAAATCAGGTTGAGCCAATAGAACACTACCTCCTCCACCTCGTAGATCGGAAAGAGTTTCCCGTCCCCCTGAAAGATACTTAGGTATTATTTCAGAGGATGTAGAGGAAATGTTCCTCATAGGTAATGGTGCTCATGGTGATGATCCCAAAACCTACAACGAGGCGATATCAGATATCGACTCCGAGAAATGGCTAGAGGCAATGAAGTCAGAAATTGACTCGATGCACTCAAACCAAGTCTGGACCTTGGTAGATCCACCAGAAGGTATAGTACCTATTGGGTGTAAATGGATCTTCAAGAGAAAGATTGGTGCAGATGGGAATGTGGAGACATTCAAGGCTAGACTGGTGGCAAAAGGTTATAGTCAACGCGAAGGCATTGACTATCAGGATACCTTTTCCCCAGTAGCTATGCTAAAATCCATCCGCACATTGCTTGCTGTTGCAGCCTATTTCGATTATGAAATATGGCAAATGGACGTGAAAACGGCATTCCTAAATGGATATCTTGAGGAAGATATCTATATGGAACAGCCGCTAGGTTTCACATCCAGTGATACTGATCACAAGGTTTGCAAGCTGCAAAGGTCCATATATGGACTTAAGCAAGCATCTCGGAGCTGGAACACTCGTTTCAATGATGTGATCAAAAAGTTTGGTTTCATCAAAAATGAAGAGGAACCATGTGTTTTTCAAAAAGGGTCAGTGGGAGCGCTGTTGTCTTCCTCGTATTGTACGTGGATGACATCCTCCTTATTGGGAATGATATTCCCATGTTGACATCAGTCAAGATGTGGTTGTCCAAGGAATTCTCCATGAAAGACCTAGGTGAAGCATCCTTTATTCTAGGAATTAAGGTCTATAGGGATAGACCGAATAGGATGCTAGGACTTTCACAGAAGATGTACATAGAGGAAGTACTAAAGAGGTTTAGTATGGAAAACTCTAAGAGGGGATTAATACCCTTCAGACATGGTATTCATCTTTCCAAGAAGATGTGCCCCAGCACACCTGAGGAAATAGAACGCATGAGCAAGATCCCTTATGCTTCTGCAATAGGGAGCCTCATGTATGCCATGCTATGTACACGACCTGATATAGCCCATGCTGTGAGTGTCACAAGCAGATATCAGTCAAATCCAGGTGAAGAACACTGGACTTCTGTGAAATGTATCCTTAAGTACTTGAGAAGAACTAAGGATATGATGTTGGTCTTTGGTAATGGAGAACTCCAAGTCCAGGGATACACAGACTCGGACTTTCATGTCCGATATAGATGATCGAAAGTCGACATCTGGAAGTCTGTTTGTGTGCAATGGTGGAGCTGTCAGCTGGAAGAGTTCCAAGCAAACTGTGATAGCAGATTCCACCATGGAAGCAGAATATATCGCTGCATCAGAGGCTGCAAAGGAAGCATTCTGGTACAAGAAGTTTGCTGCAGAAATTGGAGTAATGCCATCAGATGCCATTCCTCTTTACTGCGACAACAATGGCGCCATAGCCCTTGCTAAGGAGCCGAGGTCTCACCAGAAGTCCAAGCACATTGAGCGGCGATATCATCCTCATCCGCGATTACCTTGAGAAAGGTTACGTTGAGGTCAAGAGAGTCAACTCCACAGATAATGTGGCAGACCCACTTACAAAGCCGTTGGGCCAGCAGAAGATCGAAGCCCACCTTGAGAAGATGGGACTTAGACTTGTAGCCAATTGGCTTTAGGACAAGTGGGAGATTGTTAGATATATGTGCCCTAGAAGCCAGAATTGGCTGACACTTGTAATACACTTCTAGGGGCAAAATTATAATTTTGACTATAATTAATAAAATGGGTTATTTTCTATCACATATGTGTATTTAGTGTCTGTGATACATCCTTTGAGTTAATGGTAATGATAATTCATATTTTCAAGAGTTGAAAATTTAAGACATGAATAATCATTATTAACTCATAAACAGCTCCCGACCATAGGATCATCACGAGGATGGTGATTGATCCGGAAGGTTGGTGTACGAATCGCTTCTCTTTAGTAGATGAGTCTTGAGTCTACGGTGTGGAGACACCGGAGCGAGAGTACAGGTACTCGTTAGAGAACGAGGGCACTGAGCGTGACCACCTCGAGTAGTCATTAGGAAGTCTACCTTCTCGTCAATGACTGACTCGATGCTGCAGTAGTGTGTCTGGTTCTTTGACCTGAGATGCATCGGCAGTTCACCTTGAGGGTGTTATAGTTTGACTACACCATTACTCGGTCTCCTAGCCATATGGAACCCTGAGGTGTATGTTGGCTATAGCATGTTCATTGTAGGAACTGGATTGCATCAAGATGGAATCTATCTACCTCGGTGGTAGAGGAGCAGCCCTATGATGATCATGAGAATCAAGTCCAGAAATCCCATGGCCATGGTAGAGTGAAATAATAGAAAGAGTTTCTATTTAGATTTTCACATTGGACTCGAATCGAATGATTACATCATATGACAGAGACTAGGGTTTGACGAGTTCACCTTAACCCTAATCTGATCGGGGCTCAAGATAGAAGAACTTAATCACACAGGTAGCTGCACCAAGAGGTTCGCATTCAGCTCTGATGGGTTGCCACCATATACTGCTAGGTGTCACTGGTGGATTTTGGGAGCAATTAGAATGATTTAGATGATCGATCATTCTAGCTGTTCGAATCAGAAGAGTTCTGATCCATCGAAAGGAGTTTCGATGATGTCGATGATAGAGATCATGACATATCCCATTACCATACAGAACTGAACCTAACTGGGTCACACAAACAAGGGTTTGAATCTGGTGATCATCAATTGAACTGATCTAGTTCAATTGATCTGAATGAGATTCAATTAGGTTCAAGGAAATCGTGCTAGCACTCGATTGAACCTAACGTTCTTCTTTTACTATCATAAATAAGTTGTCCTGACTGAGCCAAAGGAGTTTGTGCTCAATCAGAGGCCTTCATATGGTCTGACTGGAGGTTGTCCAAGTCAGAATAGGTTGTCTTATTTGTAAGACATTACCTGCCATTTTTGGTCACCTGCCATTTCTTGTTCTTTGACTTTGGTCAAAAGTCTACCTTTGACTGGTCAAACGTTGACCATTGACCTTTGACTTTTGACCACATGTCATGCACCTATTGGAGAGCTGGTGGGGGCCTGTCCCCCTGCCAGAACCTGGCAAGGAGAAGGGCGCACGCCAAGGGTGGCGTGAGCCCAAGTAGGAGGCGCCTAGGAGTCCTTGTTGGACAAGGACTCCACCTCCCTTTTTGGATTCCAATTAGAGTTCTACTAAGAATCCAGTTTGACTGGTCTTAGGCGCCCTCTAAGGAGGAATCCAGGGGTCTCTATTCCAACCAATCAGATTTAGATCTGATTTCAACAAAGGGTTGTGATTGGTTGAGAGGAAGAGGAGTTGGATCACAAGAGGTCTATAAATAAGACCCTGCGCCCAACCCTAATTCTAATGAATTCAATAGAGATTTCCCACGCCCCAAGGCTGCCTCTCCCCTCCTCCTCCATGCCAAACTTCTCCTCCTTCCTCCTCTCCACGTCCAAAAGGGTTTTGGATTTAGGTTGGTGCGATTCAGATCAAGGAAAGGCGATCAAAAGCAAGAAGGCTGCGCTGCTGCAAAAGGACGACTGCAGATCTTCAAAAGAGTTTTGAAGATCCTCCAGATCAGATCCAGATCTGATTTTTGGAGGTGTGATAGAGAAGAAGAGGATCTCCAGATCCAACCCGAGTGGATACCGGTAGAGGCCAGGCGCTTGCGTGGCTAAGATCCAGAACCTTCCGCTGCAATCAGGATCATCTATAGGGTAATAGGATTACCCAAATCAGGTAAATTAAATTTGATTTAATTTATCTTATTTTATTTTATTTATTAAAATAATAATAATTAGATCTGAAACTTATCAAGATCTGATTGAGATCAAGAGAAAATTTTTGAAATATATCTCTTGATCTAATCAGATCTGAACGAACCTGGATCGGGAAATCAGGATTTTCTTTCAAAGTATTATAAGAGCCAATTGTTCTAATATATATCTAAGCATACTTTCAAAGCCGAAAAAACATTATTAACCAATCTCAGTCATATCGGGCCTTATCGATAGACCATGGTGAGCTCCCTTCTAGAAGATGGATCTTTTCCTCGGCATTCTTCAGGTCATCTTCAAGAGAGCTGATCTTCACCATCAGTGCCTAGGACTTGTCACTGGCATTTCTCTTGAGTTTGATGATCTCCTTCTTGATGCTATCCTTCTAAATACTAAAGCTCACCATTTTCTTCATATGCAAGCCTCGAAGGTGAGTGACCTCTTTGGTCACCTTAGAAGCATTCTTTCACAAGGCTCGAAGGTCGTCCTCCATCTTCTTTAATTTCTTCCTTAGAAGATGAACTTCCTTCCTTAGGTTCTTTTTTAAGGGCTTTATTGAAACCCCCTGAGGCAGTGGATCAGCGTTGATGTGAAACTGCATTCGAGATACGAAAAGCACTCAAAGGTATGAAAAAAATTCACTTCATTTAATCAAAACTTTTGAGTACCAGACCAAAAAAAAAAGAAAGAAAAATATACAACTACTCAAGGATCTCAACCTCGGAAGGGATGATGGAGGGCAAATCTGGATCGCTCTTGACCACCTCAGGTTTTTGAACTAGTTCGGGTGGCTCCACGGTAGGTTCTGATGGGCCAGAAGCAAGCTCGTCGAAGGTAGGGTCAACTATGGCATTAGACGGTCCCGCATCCACATTGTCTTCCTCCTCCAAAAAGCTGAGGTCAAGCTCGGAGAACCTCCGGGCTATCCTACCTTCGTCGAGCTCAAAATCCTTGATAAATGCTTTCTAGCCAAACTTGATGTTCAGATTTTGCATCTCAGGAGAGATCTTGAACTCTTCCATAGCTAAGATCATTGCCTCCGAGATCGACTTTGCCATTTGGGTCTCTAGTTTGGCGACCCTATTTTCGGCTTCCTTCCTCCTTTCCTCCTCCAGGGCTAGTGCAGCCTTTAGTTCGGTCGAGATGAACTCTTCTTTGAGGTGTATGCCCTGAAGACTTTCGATGTCCATTGCCTTCTCCTCGGTGAGGTGCTCGACCTCGTCGACCCTCTCTTGAAGATGGCGGATCTCGACTCGAAGGTCCTCCTGGGCCTTCTGTGCCTCCGCCTCCTAACAATGCGCCCTCTTGATGTGGGCGAGCATTTGATGAACCGACCGCAACAAACAATTGGTGTTAAAAAAAAAAATAGAGAGAAGAAGAAAAGCACAGAGAAGAAGAGAAAGAGTCAAGCAATGAAGCAACCACCTTGAGGAAGGTTTTGAGAGAACCCCAGATGAGCTGCTGCATGTCCAGGTCGGCCATCTGGTCCACCACCTCGATCGTAGCAAACAAGTTGGCAAGATCTCGAATGAGCTTTGGGTTGTTGAAGGGATCCTCCCCTCGATCGTTCTCATCGCCATTCGGTCTGCCTAGGCGAGCCTTGCAGGATGTCTTCGCAATGGCTTTCATTTTCTTTCCTCTCGTATCTCTTTCTTGATAGGGAGCTTCGAAACCCAATCCCCACTGGAGGGACCTAAGGACATGGAAGGCATTGAGCTCGCACCAGCGGTGCCAACCTTAGTAGTTAGGGCAGTCTCGGCACCGACGATGACCTTGGACACAGCGGTAGTGGAGGGAGGGACTTCAGAGCTAGAAATACCGACCTTCACCATCTTTGAGCAATCATTTTGCACCTTTCCTTTCCTCTTCTTGGTGTAGAGTCATTTGGTAAGCATCTCGGTAGCTTGTGCGTCCATCTCTGTAACAGAAATAAAAGCATGGTCAGTAGCAATACACATGTACGGAACTATGTGGATTTAAAAATCAAAAGATGTACCAGTGGAATGATGGGGACTCAGATCCAAATTGAACAAGATCTATTCCTTTAGAAGGTTAGAAAGAAGAGGATCTTGGTATGCCTTGAGTTTATTGGAGGAATCAAGGTCAACTCCATCTAAGCTAGGAGCTCGGCGAACAGACTCTCTAATATAACCCCATGAAGGAAGACTTAATGGCAAGGTCGGGCAATGTACAAAAAAGAACTTTTTCTTCCAGTTATGAATGAAAGAAGGGTTACCTTTCAATAACCCCTTCTTGCCGACCAAGGAGGAAAAGTACCACCAATCCTTGGTAGAATGATGGCACTTGAAGGTATAGAAATTTTTAAAAAGCGAAATGGTCGGCTGGACTTCGGTCAATCGACAGAGGGAGAGGAAATCTATGATGAGCTGAAAGGAGTTCGGTATGATAGATGCGAAGGAGATATTTAAAAATCATAAGAGGGTGACTATGAATAAGGGCAGCGGGAGTCTAAGCTCGATGCACAAAGCTTCTAAGTACAAATAAAATCGACTGGTCGGAGGAAAGCTGACCTGGTCATCAGAGCTAGGAAGTTCAAGATCATATTCTAGAGGGATTCCATATTGAATTCGGATCAGAGAAAGATCATCCGAGGTAAGGACGGATGGGATAGTGTCTGGCGCAAAAGATGAGCAGAACATGTTCCTGAGTTCTACCTCGGCCAGAGGTGCAGAGTTAAAGAAGGCCGATTTGGACGAGCCCCATGAACCGATGGGGTGGGAGGTTTCGAAAGTCATTTGGATCGTGATTAAATCCCAAGAAACCCCACCCCCCTCCAAAAAAAAAATGCAGGGCAAATGTTGCCACCAAAAAATTAGGAAAGCAAGGAGCTAGAAGTGATAAGCATGAATAACCTAAGAGAAGGGTTAGGAAACTGACCTAAACTGTCCAAGGAGAATAAATGGATGATGGATGCGATAAGAATAAATCGAAAGAATGTTCGAAGCTCAGGAAGGCTAGAGAAGGTTAAGACCCTTGGGAAGAAGATGGACGGGGGCTGAAGGAAGGAGAAGAGTCGGGCAGGAATGACTTTCGAACAGTAGAAGAAGGCCTTAAATAGCCAGAGTTAATCTGAGGCAGATATGATTGCAGATCGACTTCAGTCAGTCAGCGTGCGCCGCGTGTCCCACTCATCATGATAGAGGAGTGGTGATGGGCGAAGTCTTTATGGCACTATACCTGGGATAGAGTTTAGATGGGAGATTCGAAGGGCCATCTTTTTGAACTCATTTCAGACTTAGAAAGCTTTAGTGCCAGCATGGTAAACACCGAAACATCTCATCCTAACAAGCAGAAAAACTCGGGACTAGACTTTGACAGTCGCCTTTTTTCTCTCTTCCTTCAAAATTCAAATTCGGAAGCAGGAGGACTATTATTGGGGATAAACCCCACTCCCATCGAAGTCCAGTCAGATGTTTAGCCTAATATAACTGATAATCGTAGAAGAGCTTTGATCAGAAATTCTTCCTCTTGGGACTTCTCCAGCGACCAAACTCCTTCTGGACCCCTCCAACGACTGAACTCGCTTCGGACCCCTTCAGCTGTCGAATACCTTTCAGACTCCTTCAGTGATCGAACTCCCTCTGGACCTCTTCAGTAGTCGAACCCCTTTCGGACTCCTTCAGTGGCCGAACTCCCATCGGACCCCTCCAACGGTCGAACCTCTTTCAGACTCCTCCAGCAGTCAAACTTCTTTCGAACTCCTCTAGCAGTCGAACTTCCTCCGAAACCCTCCAACAATCGAATTCCTTCCAGACTCCTCCAACGGTCGAACCCGTTACGGACTCCTCCAGCAGTCGAACTCCTTTCGGACCCCTCCAGCAGTCGAACTCCCTCTAGACCCCTTCAGCAGCCAAATTTTTCTCTGACTCCTCCGGTGATCGAACCCCTTTCGGAATCTTCCAGTAGTCGAACTCTTTTCGGATCCCTCCAATGGTCGAACTCCCTCCGGATCCCTCTAGCAACCGAATTCCTTCCAGACTCCTCCAACAGCCAAACCCCTTTCAGAATCATCCAGCGGCCAAACTCCCCACAGTCATCCAGAAAAGTCTTTGCACAAGTCCAGTCCCATACATGGTGTGAACCGACCCACATCCGAACTACCTCAGAGGATCCCAAACTCCTCTATAATTGATATAGCTCAAAGGTCATCACCAACCGATGCCTACCCTTCTGATCTTTGACTATCAAATCTCAAAAGGACTAGCACCTCATGACAATAAATACTATTCTCTATAATAAACTCCATGTGGCCCCGAGCGGCCCACTATCTGACAATTATGGCTATGACTATCAGTTTGTTACAGGCTCCATCTATAAAAGAGACCCTCCATATATATTTTTTGAAAGCTCTTCTTCTCTTTCTAAAAGTTCTGCTAGAATCTCTTTACGTATTCCATTTCTATTATCCAAAAGTGCTGACTTGATAGTTGGAGGGTCTTACCGGAGCCACCACCCCAAACTTCGGATGACACTTGTTTTGCAGGTCTCTATGGCGACCTCGTCCTCTCCAAATCCAGCTTCGACTTCGATGACGACTAGATTTTGCGTCAACAGAAATTATGACCTAAAGTCAATCATCACCTTATTGACGATTGAGATATTATAATTAATTTATTAATTAATAAAAAAGATTTTGACATCCTTTTTCATCATAAATTTACATCTTCTAATGAACTCCATTATTGTGATGAAGTTCTCAGGACTATTTAGTTTCGATAAAGAGAGGATTTATCGATTAGTCCTTAAATTTGTTTGCGACCAAATGATAGGCTGTTAATTAGGATGATAGTGTCAATCGAGCATAGGTCGCTATGTGCCATATAGGTTGGTTATCCTCTTAATCAAGGAGTGTGGAGATATTGGTATGGCATACAGGTGAGATGTATGGGTACATTATCATTGAACATGACCAACTTCAGAGTATTCTGCTATCGAGAATGTCTCCGATGGGATATAGGTATAAGTATCCCTTAGACATTAGATCACGTCAGTGACTTGCAAGTAACTCACTGTGCTTTAGTACCAGACTAACTGAATTTTTAATTTAGTAATGAAAGACTTCTAGGCACAGTCAAGTACTAACAAAGTCGGAGTGTGATCAAGCTAGAATTGACCACTCCAAGAGTTAGCGAAAAATGTATCACTATATTTCAATATAGCAAAATCTTGCCCAGGGTAATCCATTAGATGGATTTGATATTTTGAAATACAATGTGAACAACCTGATCAGAGTTGATAGTTGAACTCTGATGTGTCCTACAAGCATTATGCTCAAGGGGATGAATTATATAGAAACTATATTCATAATGGTTTTAAGGATGGTGTTCTATACCTTTCGACCTACATGACCATTGGATATCATTACTAGATGGCCACTTTGATTAGTACAGAAATTTATTCTTATACTACTAGCTTAGGTTTAGACCTATGAGGTCACACACATTAGAGTTCATATTCTGATCGGATGGTTGATCAGTGATTTAGAATTGTTTTAGGATTAAACGATCAATACGATTGATGTTTGACCTAGTGCAAGTGTTGTAGGAGGATGGATTAGCAACTCGATTGCTAATTAGCTTAATTTGAATAAGATAGTAGGTTAAGATTAAGTCTTATTAAATATAATTTAATTAGATTTGGTTTGGACTTGATTGGATCAAGTCCAATTGGCTTATTGGATAAGTCAAGTAAAAGGAAGAACTAGTCCTAGTCTAATTAGGACTCGGATCAACCCAATTTTTTAATTTGATTAAAAAATTAAATCAAAATTTAATTTAATTTAATTTAATTTAATTAAGTTCTTAAATATATTAGGATCTTATTTAATTGGGTTGGTTTACTCTTGTTTTTGTTTGGTTAAAAGACCTTGTTTGACCAAGTCCAAATAGGAGTCCTAGGGTGACTAGGACTCCCTTTTCCTTGCACCACCTAATCCTCGCACCCCACCCTTATCTCTTTGTATTTTTATGTGAATAATCTTCATGCCCAAGGTTTCTCATGCCTCCCTTCTCTCTTCTTTTTTCTCATATGGAAGTTTGTTAGAAGACCAAGTCAAAAGGGGAATTAGTTTTGCTTAAGGATTCTATGAGATAGAATCCTTGTCAACCAAAACTCTTCCCATAAGTGTGCCGACCTATCCTTTCTTATTTTCTTCAATTTTCATGGTAAAAGAGGACTTTTTTGTGCATCCCCCTTTGCTGGTCCATAGCAAAAAAAAAAGGTGGGGGCACCCAGGAGTTGGGCGCCCCAACAACTTCCCTTATTTGGTCCTTCCTAGTCTAGGTTTCTTACCTAACTTAGACTCTGCATATCTCTTTATTCAAAGAGAATTTTTAGCTAAAATTTTTGTGGATTTCAGATATTTGAGATGCCTCTTTAGTGTAGAGAAATCAATGAAAAATTCATTTGGGTCATGGAGATATTAAAAATATAAATTAGGGTGTCTAGAAAAAGAACAAAGAAGAAGAAGAGGCTCTTCTTCCAGGGATTTTGTTCTAGATCTCTTCCTCTCTTTTGTGAGCTTTTGAGAGGTATCTCAGGATCACAAATCTTTCTCTTTTATTTTTTGATATTTTGGAGTATCCAAGTTTCAAAGAAGGAAGCATCAGATCAACCATCGAATAGAGATCAACATAGTGCTAGCATACTGTGCCGATTTCCTGCATCAGGATCTTTGATCATGTTCGTGGGCTCGTGTGGATGATTCCTAGAGGTCGGATGCATCTATGGCTCATGAATTCATCCTCAAGCCTAGATCAGAATATTAGAATATCTAACTTGCTTAGGTAATAGATCTGATCTATTAACTTCATATCTGCATTTGATGTAGTGTAGATCTAGGTTGATTTGATCAACCTTTTCTTTCTTGTTTGATTTTAATTTTTGATTTAATATTATACCTTAATCATGTAATAGATCTGAGATCTAGGAGTTTATATATTTATTTAAATAAATATTTAATTTATTTAAGTCTTTCACTATATGATCTTGAAAAAGTTTTAAGATCTATCCATGAAATCCTAAATCTGATTCCTTCAAAAATTGCCTCAAAATTCTTGACTTATTTCCCAGAGCAAGTTAGCATTGATTATAGCCATTAGATCTAGCTGAAGATGGATTTTCGACCATTGGATAGCACTTTTGAGGATTCTATTATTTAATCAAAATTGAATCAATTGCGAACCATCGGATCCACATCAGCATTAATATGGACCATAGGATCACGCGCTAAGGCCTGGGCTATTGAATTAGAGTTAGAAACCATTTTGCCCATTGGATCATGATCAGCAGCAACAACAGCCAATAGATCTACCATTCCCCTATGCAGACCATGCACGAACTACGCTCTGTGTAGACCTACCGAACTTGCCAGCCAATCAAACACCCTGCACCATGTGAAATTTCCCTTTTGCCCCTACAACTTGCATTATAGCAGAACACCATACGCCGCGTGGTTTCCTAATGTCATGATGACATCAATTGGGCCGAGCGGTTTAGCGTTGGTTTTCTGTGGTCAAGTCGGGCTTTCAAAACTGATTTTTAAGCCAGTTTGGTTTGGATCGGTTGACCATAATTTTTTTATTTCCCTCTCTTTTCTATTGAAATTTTGATTCTAGGTCCAATTGAAGTCCAATTTGCCTCAAATTTATTTTTTTTGAACCAAAAAATTAAGCTATTCTTAATGGCAACCTTCTTTCCTGCAAAAGATCAATAAAATTATCAATTTCATAAAAATAAGATAAATTATTTTATAATTTAATACTTTTATTATTATTTTTATAATACTTATCACTAGCAGGTATACTTTCACATCTTATTAGCTATGCTTTGTCCTTTCTTTTGACTCTAATTTTTTTTTTACTGCCATTAAGATGACTCCAGAAGAACTGGATTGGTTAACCAAAGGAATTAAAGCCCTCAAAAGAAAGGGCGGTTCTTCAGGAGAGTCGCCGAAGCGAGCGAGGGTTGAAGATCCAAGCTCAACCATGCTGACTCTAGCCAACCCTGCTCCAAAGATTGCTGCAGTTGCACCGAGCTTGACTTCACCCAACAAAGCTACTATCTTTATGCCTCTTGAGCAAGGGAGAGTGGTGGAGAACAAAAAGACGAAGGCCACCACAAGAAGAGTCAGGACGAGCACTAAAGAGTGTAGCAGCAACAATAGCTCCAACCTTGGGCATGGTTCCTTGGATGACTAGAAGGTCGTCCAACCCCTAATGGAAGGTAGTGTCCTTCTACACCGTCTTGAGAGGATTATTCACACAGATAATGAGGAGAAAATAAGAGATTCTTACATAGCTTTCCTTGAGGTAATCAACCTTTCCTTTAAGCTTGGTTAAATATTAGTAAACCCGCAACCACAACTTATATTTCGTCATTTGTAGCTAGGACATCATATGTACACCAGATCGGAACGCGATGTTGTCATTAAGACACCATGTTTATCAGTTTAATCCGACTTCTTAAAATCATTAAAAATGCATAGATAGTAGTGAGTCGGGTCGAATCCACAAGGAAGGTAGTATTTTTAGATTTGAAATCTTTGATTTTTGAAAAGAAAAGAAGAAAAGAATTTGAGTTTTAGGATCAAAAGTGATGTCGGAAAAGTGAAAATTAAAAAGTGCAGGAATTTAAACTTGGTACTAAGATCTACTAGTTAGATCTTAGCATCTACTTGCAAAGCAATAATTTAAAGTGCAGAAATTAAATTGTAATAAAAATAAAAAGCAAGAAATTAAAATATAAAAATAAAATTTTTATTAACTAAAATTTTAGAATTTAAATACATAAAATTTAAAAAGAAATAAAATAAAATAAAATAGCCTGATCTCTGATCTTGGATCGGCATTGGCAGAAAGATGGTGTAGAAGCTCGGCTCTTCTTCTCGGCACCCGTTGCTTCGAAGCAGCCTTTAACCCATAGCCTGGCTTCGCCCTGTACCAAAGCTTCACCTTGATCGGAGATGTTAATTTCTGATGGCCTGGGGTCCTTTTTATAGAGCTAGGAGGGCTGGATATTTTTTTCTAAAGGCAATATGGGACTAATGCCTTTGTAATCGTCAAAATACAAATAAATTTGGATAAAATTTGAATCAAAATAGCTCTGATATGACTCTGATAAATCTGATAAAATCCAGTCGTTCAATAGGAATCCAACGATCCAAAAATCATCAAAATCGGATGCAGATAAGCTCAGATCGGGTCGGATTAAATTCTGGCCGTTGGATCGCGCTTGATCGAGGAAATCTGGCCGCAAATCATGTGCTTCGGGAGTCTTGATCACCACCGGCAGCATTCTGGACCGTCAGATCTTCATCACTTGGTTTTCTGGCCATTGGATCGCGCCAGATCGCTTAATAGAATTTGAATCAAGCCTGGAAATCACCACCGCCGTCCGATCATGACCGCAATCAACCGCAGCCATCCGATCGCGCAATTACTATTCCCATGGACCGGATGGACCGGCTGCACTGCACACCGCAGCCAATCAGCGCTTCTGTCACCGAGTGAAATGACCAGATTGCCCTGTGAGCCGTGATAAATTTCTGTAGACCCTTTAAGGGTCTAGGTCCACCACGTGGCAGGCTCTGATTCGCCGGATTTTGCTGAGCTGGCGGTCCACGCCTGGATCGTAGATCGGCTGATGGCTTCAACGGCTGAGTCGGCTTTGATGGCTTGGCTTGGCTTGGTGGCTCGGCTTGCGGAGCCGGCTGAGCCATTTTCTTTTTTTTATTTAATTTTTATTTATTTTATATCTTTCAAAATTCATATCTTTTCCATTTTAGCTCCGTTTTACTTGAAATTTATTTTATTGTGATCAAAAAATGAGCTCTTTCTATTGATAATAAAATTTTATTTTTTAATTTTTATTATTTTTTATTATTTTTTAATTAATTTTTTAATTAATAAAAATATGAATTTTTCAAAAATTATATATAAATTGATTATTAATTCTTAAAAATTAATATCAAATTAATTGATAAATTAATACTTTTATTGATGAATTTATTATACTTATCACACCCCCAACTTAAGCTTTGCTCATCCTCGAGTAAAGAAAGAATTTAGTTTTAAATACCTTTTAACTTTAGAGTTTCGAATTTTACCTAAGCAATTTTCAAAATGGGGTCGCCGCCATCGGGCCGCTGGGCTCTGTTGGTGCAGAAATCCGTCGCCGCCGGAGGTCGCCGCAATCGAGGCCGCTGGGCGCCGCCGGGGACCTGCAAAACGAAGTCCCGTCCGGAACCGGTGGGGTGGTGGCTCCGGCAGGACCCTCCGACGGTCAAGTTAGTTTCCGACCAACAGTAATGGAGTGCTCGGAATGAGTTCCGGAGCTTAGAGATGTGGAGGAGAGCTTAGAGAGTCGAGAGTTCAGAGAGCTTAGCCTTAGTATGTCGGGAGGGGTCCTTTTATAGCGGAGCTTAGTTGATGGTGACGGCTGTGCCGTCTGGCAGAGAGTCGTCGGGCAGCATGGAGCTTTGGTACGGAGAGGAAGGCGTCGTCCGGTAGATCGTGGGAGCCATACTGGCGAGCCGTGGGCCGCATGGAGTCCGGTACGGAGAGGAAGGCGTCGTCCGGTAGATCGTGGGAGCCATACCGGCGAGCCGTGGGCCGCATGGAGTCCGGTACGGAGAGGAAGGCGTCGTCCGGTAGGTCGTGGGAGCCATACCGGCGAGCAGTCGGCCGCATGGAGTCCGGTACGGAAAGGAAGGCGCCGTCCGGTCTTGCTGCAGGCGACGGTTCATCCAACGGAGTTCGGACTTGTAACAGAGTTCGGCCGAAGGGGAAGCTGGGGGAGTTCGTCTGGCTGAAGGGTCGGCCATCTGTAGAGTTCGGCCGCTGAGAGGCCCGGAGAAGCTCGGCTGGCCAATTGAAGGACTTCGGTTGCTAGTTGGTTCGGCCAGGGCTCGCTGAGGAGTTCGGTCGCCTAGGGTCGGTCCGAAGGAGTTCGGCTGCGCGGGCTCGCCTGGGATCGGCCCGAAGGAGTTCGGCTGCACGGACCCGCCTGGAGTCGGTCCGAAGGAGTTCGGCCGTGGAAAGTCCGAAGGAGTTCGGCCGTGGGGTCCGAAGGAGTTCGGCTGCATGGGCTCGTAGGAGAGTTCAGCTGAAGGGAAAACCCGGGAGGAGCTCGGATGGCCGAACGGGCGTCTGGGAGGAGTCCGTCTCCTGAAGAAGTCCAGCCGCTTGGAGTCCAAGGAGCTCGGCCGTCAGGAAGTTCGGCTGGCGGTGGGAGTTCGCCCTCTAAGGCAGTTCGGCCGAGACCTTGGTGCAGGGGAGTTCGGCCTCTAAGCAGTTCGGCCGAGACCTTGGTGCAGGGGAGTTCGGCCTCTAGCAGTTCGGCCGAGACCTTGGTGCAGGGGAGTTCGGCCTCTAAGCAGTTCGGCCGTCTTAGGGGCTCGGCCTGGCGCCTGGCGCTGAAGCTCTTCAGCAGGCTACTGGTTACATTGGGCTGAGCGTCGGGCCGGGCTTCGGCAGGAGCGGGATTTATCCCCAACAGTAGCCCCCCCACTCCCGAGTTCAAAAATTGAAGGAAGGGAGTACCAAAACAGGCGACTGCCGAAGTCTTCTTCCAGGCTCCGCATTGGTTGCAGCTGAAGCTCGGGGGGGGGTCTCATCTCCAGCCAAGATTGACGCTGAAGTTGAGGCTGAGGCTTGGGGGAGACCTCATCTTCCAGTCGATGTTTGGAGTTGGGATGGGACTCGTTTCCAGCCAAAATTGGTGAAGTCCGACGTTGAGGCCGGAGTCAATGTCGCCCCCCGTGGTCAGGGTCGGAGTTGACATTGCCTTCATCAACCGAAGTCGATTCGGGGGAGACCTCCTCTTTTGCAGTCAAGGTTATGATCGCTTGGGGGAGATCCCGTCTCCCGCTGATGCTGACACCGAAGTTGAAGCTGAGGTCCGAAGGAGACCTCGTCTTCTGTAGTGAAGCTTGCCGTAGACTCTGGGGCTAGGCCTTGGACCTTGCTCACGTCAGGACGAGGTTCTCCTCTTGTTCCCAACGGGCTGTGGGGGCACATGGGGACCGTCGTCCTCGCCTCTCCCCCCATCCCGTCCTTGGTGGACGGGGCCTTCGACTTTGCTCACGCTAGGACGAGGTTCTCCTCCTGTTCCTAGCCGGCTGTGGGGGCACATGAGGACCGTCGTCCTCGCTTCTCCCCCCATCCCGTCCTTGGTGGACGGGGCCTTCGACTTTGCTCACGCTAGGACGAGGTTCTCCTCCTGTTCCTAGCCGGCTGTGGGGGCACATGAGGACCGTCGTCCTCGCTTCTCCCCCCATCCCGTCCTTTGTGGACGGGGCCTTCGACTTTGCTCACGCTAGGACGAGGTTCTCCTCCTGTTCCTAGCCGGCTGTGGGGGCACATGAGGACCGTCGTCCTCGCTTCTCCCCCCATCCCGTCCTTTGTGGACGGGGCCTTCGACTTTGCTCACGCTAGGACGAGGTTCTCCTCCTGTTCCTAGCCGGCTGTGGGGGCACATGAGGACCGTCGTCCTCGCTTCTCCCCCCATCCCGTCCTTTGTGGACGGGGCCTTCGACTTTGCTCACGCTAGGACGAGGTTCTCCTCCTGTTCCTAGCCGGCTGTGGGGGCACATGAGGACCGTCGTCCTCGCTTCTCCCCCCATCCCGTCCTTTGTGGACGGGGCCTTCGACTTTGCTCACGCTAGGACGAGGTTCTCCTCCTGTTCCTAGCCGGCTGTGGGGGCACATGAGGACCGTCGTCCTCGCTTCTCCCCCCATCCCGTCCTTTGTGGACGGGGCCTTCGACTTTGCTCACGCTAGGACGAGGTTCTCCTCCTGTTCCTAGCCGGCTGTGGGGGCACATGAGGACCGTCGTCCTCGCTTCTCCCCCCATCCCGTCCTTTGTGGATGGGGCCTTCGACTTTGCTCACGCTAGGACGAGGTTCTCCTCCTGTTCCTAACGCGGCCTGCTTCTTTCCTGTCATCGCATAGATTTCGCATCCAGAAATAATATTTGCAGAGGGGAGGATTTTACCGAAGGGAAGTCGTGGACAGCGCGCTCTCGTTTGAGGGGTCGACGGGGTGTTGTTCCTCGGAGCTCCCTCGAGCAGCAAGTCCCGTCCAGACGACCTCCTCTATCTCCTGCCGGCCTTCATAATTTGGACCATGCTTCTCTTGACTTTGTCGCTGGGGATGACAATCACCGATGTAGCTAGCTCCTAGCTCCTCCCCGGGGTGGCGTTGACGACGCCGCGGGACGGCCAACCTTCTTGACCTTTCCAGTTACGGCAGTGCCTATAGCCGATCTTCTCCTTGATCGCACATGTTTGGAGAGGCCGTAGTCCTTCAGGTCTTAGGCGGTTGGCTCTCGGCTTTGCCGAGAATTCGAGTTAGAGGAGCGGGTCGTAGTTGCGGAACCTTCCGGGAGGGGGGCTTCGTTCCGTCCTTGCCAGCGCCGAACTTTATTTTGGAGGTTGAGTTGAGGAGTTCGGCTTTCCACCGAGCTTCATTTTACCTCGATGCCGAGCTTTGGGGTGAGCCTGGCTTTTCTTCGAGCCGAACTTCATTCCTCTTTCCCACGAGACCCGCCGTGGGAGAACTTTCTGCTGCTCTTGTTCGGACGAGCTCGAGGGGAGCTCGGCTTTTCTCGCCCGAACTTCGTTCCGCCTTCAGTGAACACTTTGTAGGCGGTTCCTTTGGGGGACATTCTGGAGCGTGAGTTCGGCCTTACTTGTGCCGAACCTCGTTCCACTTTCCCGCGGAAGCTTCCGCGGGAGGACTTCATACTTTTTTGTCGGAGCTTCCTCGCTGACGGGCTCATAGGTGGGTTCGGCCTTCCTCACGCCGAACTTCATTCCGCTTCAGCGGGGGAACTCCTGCTCTCCGTTTCTCTCTTAGGGGCGATTGGGCTCCTCCCTAAGGCTGATTCCTCCGCATTTCTTCGGCAATAAGTTCCGGGGTGGACGACCTCCTCATGCTGAACTCCTCAATTCGGTGCAAGCTCTTGTTGCTGGGAGACGGCGAATCGCTGATGCACCGAGATCTTTCCAGGGGCCATGTGAATGACGCCGTAAGGTGGCCGACCTTCTTGTAGTCTGGCTACGGCAGCGCCCTTAGCCGATCTTTTTCTGCTTCAGGCCGGTACCGGAGGAATTTACCCAGCCGACCCGTTCTGACGAGCTCCTCATCTTTCAATTTGAAGGCTTCCTCCGCACGGGCATATCTCTCGGCTCGAGCCAGCAGGTCGGCGAAGTCCCTGGGATACCTTTTTTCCAGAGAGAACAGCAAGCTATTTTTCTGAAGGCCGCCCTTAAGTGCGGCCATCGCGACAGACTGGTCCAGGTCCCGGACTTCCAATGCCGCGGCGTTGAATCGAGTGACGTAAGTCCGGATGGATTCCCCTTGCTTCTGCTTGACGCTCATCAGGGAATCTGAACCTCGGCTCGGTCGTCGGCTGCTGATGAAGTGGGCCGCGAACCGACTGCTCATCTGGTCGAAAGAGAAGATCGTGTTGGGCTTCAACGCCGAGTACCAGTTCCTCGCTGCTCCCTTTAAGGTAGACGGGAAGGCTCGGCACAGCACGGCATCTGAAGCGCCGTGAAGCAGCATCATGGCCCGGAAGGCCCCCAGGTGATCAACCGGATCAGAAGTTCCATCGTAGCTTTCCAGTTGAGGGAGCTCGAAGGTCGGTGGAACAGGTTCTTGCATGATTTTCTGCGAGAAAGGAGGGTCTGCACAAACGTCGTCACCACGCGAGGGGGGACGAAGTTCTTCAATTCGCCGGTTCATTTCCGAGAGCCTTTGGCCCAGCAGGTCCTCCCGGTCTCTGATCTCCAAGGCTTTCTGGTGAGATGGGCGCGAGGCTTCACCCTTGGTCGATCTATGATCCGAACAAGGGCTCTCCCTCCTCCGCCTCTCCAACCCGGGTATCGGAGGTCGGGCTGCCCAGGCCGGTCGCTCTCGGACTGGATCATTCCGACCTCGGGAAGCCCCGCGCCGGTCGGGCTGGCACTGGGACTTGTCGGTGCAGCACCGCCTGCACCGCCTCCGTGAGACCGCGAACGTGCTGGATGAGCTGGTTGAACTGCTCCGTATCCACTGCGGTTATTGACGGGGGCTGAGTCACCGGGGCCGGAGCAGGGACAGACGGACTCGGAGGGGATCGAGCCGCGGAAGCCGTCGAGCGCCGCGTCGAAGCCCTTCTGGGGGGCATTTCCTCTTTCCAGAGAAGGAATACTGAAGAGGGAGGAAGAGAGATCCGGAGCAGGGGAGGGAAATCGTCGCCGAGCACTCCTTTAAGAACAAGGGAACCTCGAAGGTTCAATCCCTTGTTCCCACAGACGGCGCCAATCTGTTGGTGCAGAAATCCGTCGCCGCCGGAGGTCGCCGCAATCGAGGCCGCTGGGCGCCGCCGGGGACCTGCAAAACGAAGTCCCGCCCGGAACCGGTGGGGTGGTGGCTCCGGCAGGACCCTCCGACGGTCAAGTTAGTTTCCGACCAACAGTAATGGAGTGCCCGGAATGAGTTCCCGGAGCTTAGAGATGTGGAGGGGAGCTTAGAGAGTCGAGAGTTCAGAGAGCTTAGCCTTAGTATGTCGGGAGGGGTCCTTTTATAGCGGAGCTTAGTTGATGGTGACGGCTGTGCCGTCTGGCAGAGAGTCGTCGGGCAGCATGGAGCTTGGTACGGGAGAAGGCGCGTCCGGTAGATCGTGGGCAGCCGTACTGGCGAGCCGTGGGCCGCATGGAGTCCGGTACGGAGAGGAAGGCGTCGTCCGGTAGATCGTGGGAGCCATACGGCGAGCCGTGGGCCGCATGAGTCCGGTACGGAGAGGAAGGCGTCGTCCGTAGGTCGTGGGAGCCATACCGACGAGCAGTCGCCGCATAAGTCCGGTACGGAAAGGAAGGCGCCGTCCGGTCCTTGCTGCAGGCGACGGTTCATCCAACGGAGTTCGGACTTTGTAACAGAGTTCGGCCGAAGGGGAAGCTGGGGGAGTTCGTCTGACTGAAGGGTCGGCCACCTGTAGAGTTCGGCCGCTGAGAGGCCCGGAGAGCTCGGCTGGACAATTGAAGGACTTCGGTTGCTAGTTGGTTCTGGCCAGGGCTCGCTGAGGAGTCGGTCGCCTAGGGGTCGGTCCGAAGGAGTTCGGCTGCTGCGGGGCTCGCCTGGGATCGGCCCGAAGGAGTTCGGCTGCACGGACCCCCTGGAGTCGGTCCGAAGGAGTTCGGCCGTGGAAAGTCCAAGGAGTTCGGCCGTGGTGTCCGAAGGAGTTTCGGCTGCATGGGCTCGTAGGGGAGTCAGCTGAAGGGAAAACCCTGGAGGAGCTCGGATGGCCGAACGGGCGTCTGGGAGGAGTCCGTCTCCTGAAGAAGTCCAGCGCTTGGAGTCCAAGGAGCTCGGCCGTCAGAAGTTCGGCTGGCGGTGGGAGGTCGCCCTCTAAGTAGTTCGGTCGAGACCTGGTGCAGGGAGTTCGCCCTCTAAGCGTTACGGCGAGACCTTGGTGCAGGGGAGTTTCGGCCTCTAAGCAGTTCGGCAAGACCCTTGGTGCAGGGGAGTTCGGCCTCTGAGCAGTTGCGCCGGACCTTGGTGCAGAGGGATTCGGCCTCTGAGCAGTTCGGCCGTCTTAGGGCGCTCGCCTGGTGCCTGCGCCTGAAGTCTCTTCAGCAGCTACTGGTACATTGGGCTGAGCGTCGGGCCGGGCTTCGGCAGAGGCGGGATTTATCCCAACAACGTCCAAACCAGTTGGCCTAAATTAGGGCACTAGTTATGAAGAAATACCCCTCGCGGCTACTAGCTCGGAATCAAATTAGGCTACGAGTTAAGGACTAGCTTTACAACTGAGCTTCTTTGCCCTTCCCACCTTTTGACGCGAAACTCAATGCCTTGCTTAGGCAAAAGAGGCAACCGGTAACTCAGTGAGAAGTACTTGGAAACTATTTTATTAAAATAAATTTTTATATGAAGAAACGTATAGTTACCCTACACAAGCCTATAAAAAGTAGACTTTTCTTTGATGCTAGTAGAAATAATTAGAAATGCTCCAAGAAAAAAATTTTTTTTATGTTCTAGGACTTAACTCTTTATTGAATTTTCTTAATACTTGATTCCTCAATATCTCACAGATTCTCTGAATCTGTGTATCAATTTTCTTTTAAAAATGCTTAGTTTAATTCGATTCTTAAGCATAATCAAGTATCTAAATACTAAATACTAACTTTTTCGAGGACTTAAAATTTTAAAATTTTTATTTTTCTCTCCCCCCAACTTAATCGACATTGTCCTCAATGGAGAAGAAGAAAAAAATAAAGGATGTAATAAAAAAATGAAAGAATATACCTAACTCAGTATATTTTTTTTTTTTTTGGTCCAGCACATGCCTTTGACAAATTTGAGCTCTCCCTCCAACTTATTCAAATTATCCTAAAAAGAAAATAAACTAAAAAGATAAATTAGATAAAAACTAAATATTGGGTTGCCTCCCAACAAGCGCTAAGTTTACCGTCTTCAGCCAGACACAATGTAGCTCACTATCCTGTGTCGAATATTGGATTGACAAATTCCAATGGTTTTGGATTGCCAATCTCAGAAAGTTGATGTTGATTTTTAATCCCATTATTGATATATTCACTGTTAATTTTTGGGATATATTTTATGATTCCATTCTCAGACCCATGTTTATTAAGAATTACTCCTATTTGTTCTTCTAAAATGCTCATGAATGGAGTTTTAGGAGTTAAGTTTGATTCAATGGGTGCTGGAATGGTGACTAAAGGCGGTTTTAATTCTGGAGGTAAATTAATGTGATCCTGCTTAAACAACTCCATTGACATTTCATTACATGCCTTTTGATTTTTATAAGAAGAACCAGCTTCTAGGGTTGAAGGGAATAGGACATTAGGTTTATAAGTCTCGGGTAAATCATCTATTCTCTTTTTCCCTTATTTCTATCTCATTTAAACTGGAACTAGCATCAGTACTAATTCCTGGCTTGGGTTCTTCTATGTGGTTAGTCTCAGTACTAACCAGTTCCTCTAAATTTTTATTTTGGCTAGCATCAGTACTAGCCTCTCTCACCTGGTCTTGGTATGGGTCCATAAGAATCCTATAGCTTTTAAGTTCAGGAATTACTTTGGTATTCTCAAATTGGAAGATTCTTAGATGAAACATTAGATTGATAATTTAATCCAGGTGGTTGGTGGTCATTAGGTGGGTTATTTGAAATTGGTAGGTTCGGTAGTTGATCTAGTTCTCTCCTCATGTTAGACTCAACTAATTATCCTATTTGAGCTTCTAGTCTGGCGATAGATTGCTGTTGAGTTAGAATTAATTGTTGAAGTTGGTTAAATCTATCATCAGCTAGATTGGTCTGTTGAGGAGGTGGGTATGAAGGCTGATTATAATATGATGGCTGGTTAAACTGACTAGGCTGACCATTATTATAGGCATAATTTTGATAATTTTGCTCAAGTGAAATTTGGGTCTGAGCCTGAGTCTGTTGGGATGTCCAAGAAAAATTAAAGTTACTCCAATCTGAATTATATGAATTTGAAAATGGGTCATTAATCAATTTGGAGTATCCTTGAGTAGCTTGAACTTGTTCTTGGATAAAATATGGAAACTGTGCAGTCATAGGATATTCACTTACATGATGGGTTGGACTAGCACAGATTGAATAACTTCTCCTGATAATTAGAAGATTGTTGACCTAGGGTTAGGAGTTGATCTATTTTCTGATCAAGAAGGTCAACTTTATCTAATTTTTGGACTATTAGATTCATATTAGCCATTTGATTATTATGTTTAATGTGAATCAACCATTCAATTAAGTTCAACTAAATCAGAAAAAGCGATTTCCTACCATGCATGTATTAGTGTAACCCTAATGTATGGTTTAAAAATTTTTAGAATATTTTTTTATTTATTATTATTATTATTATTTTATTATATTAAAAATTAATTTTTTTAATTATTTTTATTTGTTAATTTTAATTTAATTTAATTTAATTTAATTATTAATTTTTAGTTAGTTTAATTTTTATTTTATTTTATTTTTAGAGGAGAAAGGAGAAGAAAGAAAAAAGAGTTCTAAAGAAGAGGTCCTAAGGAGTCCTAGAACTAAGAAGAAAGAGAAGAATTAGGTTTAATTAGATTTGAATGTTGGTTAGCAATCAAGTTGGTCAATCAATCCTGACTAAGGGTTATCCTAGATCTAGACAGCTCCTAACTGCCAAGGTCACCTTCAAGCCCTCCAAGTGTAGGATTAGCCAATCAACTAGCCAGGTAAGTGTAAGGTCGGTGGGAGTCCCCCCGTTGCTTGCCTTAGACACCAATTATGCTTGGCCAGGTAAGCGAACGGAACCAATTAGAAACCACCTTCCTTCGGGCCCAATCGTCCCTGAACCACTTTCCTAGACACCAGTCAAATTGACTTATCCTAACCCGGTTCAACTCTTTGGATTTCCTTATCCTATTGAGCTCGAGTTCCTAGGGTTGATGTCTAATTGATTTTAAAATTAAAGGCTTAGGTCAATGCAGGATGCTGGTTGGTTGTTTGTGGGCTAAGGAAGGGTGATCAAATCCCCACCTTATCTTGTTTAATTGGGTTGTGCCCTTAATTTGATTTAATATGAATATGCATGAAAAAAAAAAATTCAATCAAAGGGTTCTATGCAATTTAAACTAGATGCATGCAACTTATTGAATTCTGAAAGGCTTACCTTGCCTCCAGCAATCACCAAAAAATAAATAAATAAAAATAAAAATAAAACTAAAACTATTATGATGCATGCTCTAAATAGTTAGGGTTTCTAATCTTATCATGAGGCTTTTAATTAGGTTTAAATGGATATTTTTTTAAATTAATTTAAAAATAAAATAAATAAATAAATAAATAAAAAGAAAAGAGGACTAGGGTTAGGATTGATCTCACCAAAATTTGATGCTTTCTTTGTTTTCTCTTTTTTTTTTCTACAAAATAAATAAAAAAAATTAGTAAGCAATATTAAAAAAAATAATTAATTTATAAAAAAAATCAAAGAAATCAAAGAAAAAAATAGCATCTATTCCTTCCCCGGCAACGGCGCCAAAAACTTGGTGCGTTTGCCGAAATTATTTTTAATAAATCAAAGAAATCAAAATCAAAAATCAAAAACCTTCCCCGGCAACGGCGCCAAAAACTTGATAGGAACGCGATGTTGTCGTTAAGACACCGTGTTTATCAGTTTAATCCGACTTCTTAAAATCATTGAAAAATGCGTAGATAGTAGTGAGTCGGGTCGAATCCACAGGGAAGGTAGTATTTTTAGATTTGAAATCTTTGATTTTTGAAAAGAAAAGAAGAAAAGGAGTTTTAGGATCAAAAGTGAAGTCGGAAAAGTGAAAATTAAAAAGTGCAGGAATTTAAACTTGGTACTAAGATCTACTAGTTAGATCTTAGCATCTACTTGCAAAGCAATAATTTAAAGTGCAGAAATTAAATTACAATAAAAATAAAAAGCAAGAAATTAAAATGTAAAAATAAAATTTTTATTAACTAAAATTTTAGAATTTAAATACATAAAATTTAAAAAAAAAAAATAAAATAAAATAGCCTGATCTCTGATCTTGGATCGGCATTGGCAGAAAGATGGTGTAGAAGCTCGGCTCTTCTTCTCGGCACCCGTTGCTTCGAAGCAGCCTTTAACCCATAGCCTGGCTTCGCCCTGTACCAAAGCTTCACCTTGATCGGAGATGTTAATTTCTGATGGCCTGGGGTCCTTTTTATAGAGCTAGGAGGGCTGGATATTTTTTTCTAAAGGCAATATGGGACTAATGCCTTTGTAATCATCAAAATATAAATAAATTTGGATAAAATTTGAATCAAAATAGCTCTGATATGACTCTGATAAATCTGATAAAATCCAGCCATTCAATAGGAATCCAACGGTCCAAAAATCATCAAAATCGGATGCAGATAAGCTCAGATCGGGTCGGATTAAATTCTGGCCGTTGGATCGCGCTTGATCGAGGAAATCTGGCCGCAAATCGCGCTTCGGGAGTCTTGATCACCGTCGGCAGTGTTCTGGACCGTCAGATCTTCATCACTTGGTTTTCTGGCCGTTGGATCGTGCCAGATCGCTTAATAGAATTTGAATCAAGCCTGGAAATCACCACCGCCGTCCGATCATGACCGCAATCAACCGCAGCCGTCCGATCGCGCAATTACTATTCCCATGGACCGGATGGACCGGCCGCACCGCACACCGCAGCCAATCAGCACTTCTGTCGCCGAGTGAAATGACCAGATTGCCCTGTGAGCCGCGATAAATTTCTGTAGACCCTTTAAGGGTCTAGGTCCACCACGTGGCAGGCTCTGATTCGCCGGATTTTGCTGAGCTGGCGGTCCACGCCTGGATCGTAGGACCGGCTGATGGCTTCAACGGCTGAGTCGGCTTGATGGCTTGGCTTGGCTTGGTGGCTCGGCTTGCGGAGCCGGCTGAGCCATTTTCTTTTTTTTTATTTAATTTTTATTTATTTTATATCTTTCAAAATTCATATATTTTCCATTTTAGCTTTGTTTTACTTGAAATTTATTTCATTGTGATAAAAAAAATGAGATCTTCTATTGATAATAAAATTATATTTTTTAAATTTTTATTTTTTTTAAATTTTTATTATTTTTTAATTAATAAAAATATCAATTTCTTAAAAATTATATATAAATTGATTATTAATTTTTAAAAATTAATATCAATTAATTGATAAATTAATACTTTTATTGATGAATTTATTATACTTATCAACACCCATGCAGAGGTATTGAACCTTCATAAAGCTAAGACTTCAAATGCCATTAAGTAAGCCCAAGCAGAGGCTAAGAATGCCTAGGCCAAGGTTGAGTGCTTGAGAGAGGCTCACTCTGCCAAGATCGGGTACTTTCAGGAAGCACTCTAGAAAGAAGAATAGACATCGGTGGAACTGAAGGCCTCTTTGATCCTAGAGGAGAACAAGCGGAGGAAGGTCGAGGAGGAGGTTGGTTTGGAGAAGGAGCGAGCCATCAAATCCTTCAAGTCTTCAAATGTGATGGAGGATATCAAGATAGCTTTCATCCAGGAGGCCTTCCTCAAAGGATTCAAGCTCTGCCAGAGGAGGATTGAGAAAAAGTTCCTAGATATGAACCTCGACCTTTTGGTAGAGGGTCTTGGCAACGACAAAGCATGACCTTTAGCTGCCAATGTCAAACTTTCTCCCACCGAATTATGGCCGCACCTACTAAAGGGCTGACCCCTGCTGGGGCCACATCTAATTCTTCTACTGTTCTTCCTTTGGAGGTTGGCAACCTCCACTAGTTGTATCTTTCCTTTTCTTATCCTTCATGTACTTAAAATATTTTGATTAATGAAAGTGAATTTCTTTTCTTTACTATAACTTTGTGTCATGATATCTTTATTCATTAAATGCAGATTCCAATCGAAGCAAAGCCCTTGCCTCATGGTATTTCTTTGAAAACCCATATTAGAAATTTAAAAAGGAAAGTTCATCATCTTACTAAAATGTTGAAGAAGACAGATGACAAACATTAGAAATCTAAGAAGAACTATGCGGAGGTCGTGACTGAAATCAATCATTCTTGCCAAGCTTGTAAAAAGGACTTCAAGGAATATACTGATTAAAAGAACCACCTAAAGAAAGAGCTTAAGGAGATTAGGAAGCATGCCAGTGAAAAGTCCTAGGTGTTGGCCGCAAAGATTAGATCTCTTGAAGTTGAACTCAAAGCAGCGAAGGAGAAGATCTAACTTTGGGAGGGGAGCTTGGCATGGTCCACCAGCTGAGAAGAATATGCTTGGGACTGGTCCAAGAGGTTCTCGAAACTTCAGAATCAATTGCATGCAGCCGAGGACTCACACAAGAGTTACGCACTCGACTGGAGCGATCAAATTATCGAGCTCCAACAAACAGTTTGGAGAGCTGACGAAGAGATTGCTCAACTTCGGAAGCCATTAGCAAATAGGGCTTAAGCTGATTCGAACAAAGATTTAGAGAAAATTGATTCCCTGAGGACCATGGGGAACCTTTTCGAACTATATGAAAAAGAGAAGGCCAAGCTGCAGTCGTTGAAAATACAAATGATTTTTCAACAAAATGCCATGAAAGATGCAGAGGTTGAATCGGCCATTCAAAGAAAGAGGCTAAGGGAGAATAATGAAGACTTTCGAAGGTCTTAGCAATTACTTGGCAAGAGTTTAGCAGTGAGATGAGAACTTGAGGAGAAGGTGGAAGATTTAAAGCACTCCCTCGTGTTGGCTAGGGGCAAAAATCCAAAGTCTGAGTTTGAGTAGGACTTTGCCCCTTCTTTTTTCTCTTTTATAATCGGTCATATAGACCTTCACTTGTAATGAGCACTATTTGAATGAAATTATATTTCTTTTCTTCCTTCTCCACTATCTTATCCTAATTGAATGCTCGTAGAATTCCATATTCTATGCTATTTTCAATGGTAATATTGTTTCACAACGATGATCTCGGTCTATCATTTTGTAGGTCTGTCCTCCTTGTTTGTGAACAAGGGCCTTTGAGTTAGGTTTGGAAATTAGTTCCTTCCAATTGGAAATTAGGGGTACTCATATCCCTCATGAGAGTCTTCATCCATATTAGGATGAGATTCACCTCCTATTTCTGACGTGATTGGCTATTACCCTAATTAGGATATGGTCCACCTCTTGTTCCTAACAAGATTGCCGGGGTGCAAAAGAACCATTGAGAGTGCCTCTCCTTGTTACCTCCTATTTAAGAACCGGATGAAGGAAATGATCTAGGGTTTCAATGATGGATTTCGAAACTTTTTCAGAAATCAGACAGCAGAGGCAATAAATTAATCATATTAATTTATTTAAAATACATGAAAGAGCTCTAGATCTAAGATCCTATCATATGATTTAAGCATGAAATTAAATATAAAATTAAAATAATCAAAAGGTGATGTTGATCATATCAACATCCAGGCAATTCTAGATCTGATCTAGATACATAATGGAAAGGAGATCATTTCTTAGTTACCTTTGCATGATAAGTCCCTTAACCCACTGATCTGAGCCTAAGGTCATCGCTATGAGCTGCACATGTGTTTAGCCTCCATAGGTTGTCCACACAAAGGCTCACCATCGATATGAAGTCCGATGCAGGAAATCAGCATAGCATGCTAGTACTACATTGATTCTTCTTTTGATGGCTAATCTAAATCTTTCTTCTTCAAAACATGAACTCTCCAATTTTTAGAAGGAAGGGAGGATATTTGTGAAGTAGAGACACCTCTCAAAATCACAAAAAGGAGGAAAACGTAAGAAAAAAATAACCCTAGAAGAAGAACCCTTCTTCTTCTTTGTTTCTCTCAAAACCCAATGCCCGAGGACTTTTCTCTCAAACCTTTCCCACACCCAATAGCTCTCTCTTAGATTAATAATTTATAAAAAAATTATGCTAGGAATCTCTTTATTTATAGAGAAATGGAACAATACTTGTCTAGGTCAAATACCTAGCAAGGAATGTCCAATTAAGGCAAGACTAGGGGTATCCAACTGTCGGATGCCCTCTCATTCTTCCAAGCCATGGACCACCAAGAATGGGCATACAAAAGCTTCCATAAAATCTATGAAAATCCTAGAAAAAATTTGGGTGGGTTGGTTGCACAAAAGGATAGTTGTTTTGATTGCAACAAACTCTATCAAATAGAGTTTGAATTCAAAATAACTAGCCTTATTTGACTTTGTCCAAAACTAACTACCAAGTAAGAGAGAAGGGGAGTAAGGTGGTGCACATGAAGGCCTAGTAGTGAGGAGTTTTCATGCAAAACTCCAAAGGAAAATTGCATGGGCGTTAAAAATTAGGGTGGTGCAAGTGAAGGCAACTCCTAATTACGCTAGGACTTCCAATTTGACTCGGTCCAACTTGATCTTTGAACTAAATTAAATAAAAATTAATTTTATTTAGTTAGAATAGATTTTAGTCCAACTAAAATTTTAATTAAATTAGATTAAATTATATTTAATTTTAATTTAAATTTTTAATCAATTTAAAAATTGGGTGCATACAAGTCCTAATTGAACTAGGACTTGTTCTTCCTTACAACTGGCTCATCCAATAAATCAATTGAACTTAATCCAATCAAGCCTAAATCAAATCTAATTAAATTATATAGACTTAATCTCAGTTCTCTAGCTTAATTAAATTAAGTTAATTAGCAATCCAATTGCTAATCGATCCTCCTATAATATTTGCAATAGGTCAAACATCAATAGTATTGATTGTTTGACCTAAGAACAAATCTAAATCATTGATCAATCATCTGATCAGTTTGAGACATTTTATGTGTGTGACCCTATAGGTTCGAACCTAAGTTGATAGTACAAGAATAAATTTCTATAGCAATCGAAGTGACCATCTTGCTATTAGATGTGTGCCCTAGAAGCTAAATTGGCCGACCCTTATTAAGTACTTTCCAGGAGCATTTTCATAAATTTAATTTAAACTAAATTAAAGTATTATTTATTCTATCACATTGTGTATAAGGTATCTGTGATGCATTCATTGAGTTAATAAACATGATAATACATATTCTTAAGAGTTAAGAATTTAAGGCATGAGTTATCATAATTAACTCATAAACTGCTCCTGATTGTAGGATCATCATGATGATGGTGATCGATCCAGAAGATTGGTGTACGATTGCTTTCTTAGAATAGATAAGTCTTGAGACTATGGTGTGCAGACATCGAAGTGAGAGTACAAGTACTTGTTGAAAGTAAGGATACTGAGTGTGACCACCTCGAGCAGTCATAAGGAAGCCTACCTTCTCATCGATGACTAGCTCGATGCTGCAGCATGTATTTAATTCTTTGACCTAAAATGCATCGATAATTCATCTTGAGGATGTTATATTTTGACTACACCATAACTCGATCTCCTAGCCATTCAGAATTCTGAGGTGTATGTTGGCTATAACATTTTTATTATAAGAATTTGATCGCACCATGATGAGATTTATCAACCTTAGTGAAAGAGGAGTAGTCCTATGATGATCATAAGATCAAGTCCTAAAACCCATGGCCATGGTAGCGTGAAATAATAGAAAGAAGTTTCTATTAGTGTTTCACATCAGATTCAAATTGAATGATTCATTCATATAACGGATGTTGGATTTGACGAGTTCACCTTAATCCTAATCTCGTCGGGGCTCATGATAGAAGAACCCAATTACACGGATAGCTTCAATGAGAGATTCACCTTTTAGTTCTAATGGATTGCCACCATATACTGCTAGGTGTCACTGATGGATTTTGGGATCAATTAGAATTGTCTTGATGATCGATGATTCTAATTGGATGAATCGAAAGAGTTCTGGTCCATCAAAAGGTGTTTCAATGATGTCATTGATAGAGATCATGACATGCTCCATTATCATATAGAACTAAACATAATTGGATCATACAAACAAAGATTTAGATCTAGATGTCATCAATTGAGATAACTCAATTCGATTGATTTGGATTAGATCCAATTATGTTCATGAAAATTATGGTAGCACATGATTGAACCTAATATTCTCCTTTTATCATCTTTCTGATTTATCTTGACTGAACAAAATTAGATTTAGCTCATCCGAGAGGCTTGTATGACTTTATCCTAATCTGACTAAAACTTGGCCAGGTTAGAAAAGTCTTGTCCTAACCTGATCTAGGCTTGTCCTAATCCATCGGATGGAAATAGGATAAGACCTACTAATTTTTGAAACTATTTAGACAAGATTCATTCAAAAACTCTATGAAAATTTATCATGATCTGACTGAACCTTGTCCTGGTCTGATCAAGGCTTATCCTAAATCTCATAAGATGAGAACAAGATAAGGGTTGTCTTTGCTAGATTAGGACTTGTCCTAAAATCATGAGATGAAATTTGGACAAGCCTCTCTACCTAAAATTCTAGATGGATTTTTCTTCATCTGACTGGATCGAGTCCTGGCCTAGTTAAGGCTTATTCTAACTTGATTAGGACTTGACATAAATTCATTGAATGGAACTTAAAAAGTGTTTGTCTTAAATCTCATGAGATGGGAATAGGACAAGGGTCAAATGTTGACCCAGTTTGTAGAAAAGAAGACATATGGCATGCGCCCCTTATAATTTATCTGAGGGTGCATGTCCATATGAGATTTACATGAGAAAAAGAAGGCCACACCCCTTATGGTTTGCGCCCTTATGGATATGTATGGAGGCATCCCATTCAAATCAAGTTTGAATGGGTCAAAAGTTTGAACAGCTCAAACTCTTGGGAGATAAGAGTTATGCGCCAACTTCCACTTATCTCAAATTATTCCATGCCATTCTCCTTATTTTTGTGTGACTAAAATATAAAAAAGGGGATGTGGGGCTTGGAGATCAAGGGAGAGTCCTTCTGCATGCTGACATTGACCTATTCAAAGTCATATGCGAAGGTACCTTTGACTAGGTCTATAAATAAGGCCCTATGCAAGCTATTGTGCATCGCAATTTTTCTATGCCAAAGTCCAGCCAAAATCCCCATCTTCACGCCCCCCTCATCTAATCCTATCCCTCTTCTCCATGCCTAAGAGTTGGGCAAAACCTGTAAACAACGATCAAGTTCCATTTGCGCGATGATCAATGAGAGACAATGGTGTTTGTGAGATGAATGCACAACTCTCAAAGTTTGATTTGAAGGCTCTATAGGAAGACATCAGATCTGATCTTTGAAGATCAGATCCAGAAGGAGGAGTCTTTTAGATCTGAGCTGAGTGGATATCGGTAGAGGATGGGCATGTGTGCGGCTCAATCAGAATCTTGGATCAATCATCAGATCATCACAATGGGTAAATAGTTTATCCGATCAGGTATTAATTATTGTCACTATTTTTATTATTATTTTACTTTTAATTTTAGATCAATATAATTAGATCTGAGAACTCTTAGATCTGATTAGATCATAGAAAATTTTTAAAATTATTTTGCTATAAATCTAATCCGATCAGATGCATCCTACGACAGAAAAATATGATTTTTTGTTCAACTGGTATCAGAGCTAGGTTGTTGCTTCCAAATCTATCTTTAGATTAATCTAAAATTATTTTTTATGATTTAATTATTTAGTTTTTAGATGTTATGTAGGATGTAATTAGATTTGAAATCAAAAATTGCATGTTTTAAATATATGTGTGATATTAACAATGCATGTTCTAGTCTAGATCTATTGTTCCATATCATGATAGTTTTCAAATATATTTTAGATTAGATCTAATTTAATTTTTTATGATTTAATCATTTATATTTTAGATATTACATTAGATGTAATCAGATCTGAAACATAAGTTCTAATTTAAAATTTTGATATATGTGATATAGGCAGTATATATTTTGACTAGATCTCTAGTTTAATCTCATAGTCTAGATCAAAAATTTTATAAAATATTTATTTAATTTTTTAAAGATTATATGGTTAGATTAGCTAAATTTTAAATATTATTTATGATATAATTAGATATGAAAGCATGAGATGCATTTAAAAAATTTTATATGTATGACATATGCAATGCATGTCTAGACTAGTTTTACAGACTATGCCATGAGTAGTCTAGATTAAAAATTTTTATGATGACATCATTTAGCATTTTATTTTTAGATATTATATCAAATGTAATCAGATCTGAAATATAAATTTAAATGTTAAATTTGATACATGAGATGTATGCAAAACATATATTGATTAGATCTTAAATCATGTAACAGTTATATGCCTTAGATTTAAGAGTTTTGTAGTATAGTTCATATTTATGATTAAGGCATTCCCCTTGGCTGTCCGATCATAGGAGTAAGAAGGGTTTAAAGGCCCTCTCTTTTCATTTGATGGGATGCTCTTATGGCATATAGGGGTACTGCGCATTTGCCCTTAATCAGAAATTGAAAACTTACTTTTCTGCAAAATCCTAGATCTAGAAACCCTAGGATTTTTTATGCATGTTTTATTATTGAACCCTTGGACTTAATTAAGAATTAAGTTTATAAAATTAATTAGGTCTAAAAACTATGAATTTTTAGATCTAAGATACCTTCATAAATCGTGGGTTCGGGTGTAGGTAGCTTAATTAGGTCTAGCGGTTGATCAAACCAAATCAAGAGTTGGTTAGGTGGGACCAAGAGTGCTTAGATTTGACCAGCCTAATAGGACTAAGTCTAGATCAAGATTGACTTACAGTCACATGTGGTCGATCAAGTTAAGACCTAATTTGGCTCTATGGTTCGAGCCTAGATTGTAGGCTAACCCATTCAGTCTTGATCAGACAAGTCGGTGTCTAAGGTAAGTATGGCAGATACGATCAGTGGTCTTTAATTGGAAACTACTGAATCTAAATGCATTCGTGGTGAGTTAATGGCATATTCCTCCCACTAATCTCACATACCTAGTTGATTGAGTTGATCCAATTCTAGTTTGAGATGAGTAATAATTCGAGCTAACTCAAGTCACTAGGTTAGTCATAAATGTTATGACTAGTTGAGTCTAAGAGACCAAACCAAATCTTTCAAAAAAATATTAGGTCTTAGGTCTTCCACCATTGTAGATGTGCAGGCTAATTCCGGGGTTGATTATTCTCGGTAGGATATAGTAGTTCAGTTGCACCAAAAAGATGCAACCATATTTATTAGGCATTGGATGCTATGGGTTCGAGGATGGGTTGGGCTCAATATTTCGGATATGGTGAGGGATCCAATCAAAAATCCAATTCATGTAAATGATGGGTTTGACTTAACTAAGGAGTGGAGCAATAATCCAGGCACGGTAAGCTTCATGTATTAGGGATCAGGTTTGGGTGCACCATGTTTAGAGGAACATTAGACAAGAGTGATCCACTCATCGGTTGATCCATCATCAATAACTTTTAGAAAGGTGGTGAGCTAGTCGGTGGGACCGCACCATCCACTAGAAATCAATTATCATGAAGATTTTCATATCTCTACTAAGGAAGTGTAGGGATCTGAGAAAATAGTGGGAGCTTAATTTGTTTAAAACTAAAATTTCTAAATAAAATGATTGAGTCAAATTACAAATCTAACTAAAAACTTTGACTCTCTACAAGAAAATATCTGCATCAAAATCCCTAACTCGAATCCTAGATACCCACAAGTTGACCAGACCAATCTATAAGGACTGGCTAAAAAACTTCAAAATTATTTTGGGTTCGAAAAAGTTGACCTATGTATTGGACCAGGACCAATCCCACTTTACCAGCTCATTCAACTGCGGATCAGAGAGCGTCTCATGAAAAGTGGTCGGACAATAATAACAAGGTTAGGTGCTACATGTTGGGCTCAATGTCCGATGAGTTGCAGTGCCAACATGAAGACATTAGGATTGCTTGCCAAATGTTAGTGCACCCGCAAGAGTTGTTCGGTGATTAGAGTCATGCAGTGTGTTATCAAGTCTATAGGAGACTATTTAAGATGCAGATGCATGATGGACTGTCGATCCAAAATTATTGCTTGACGATGATCAAGGACCAAGAAAAGCTTGAGAAGCTTGATGTCTAAATGGACAAGGATTTGCAAATTGATGTGATCTTGCTATCCTTAAATAATTCATACGAGCAGTTTATCATGAACTTTCATATGAATGAGCTCCAATACACCTTTGTTGAGTTAATGAATATGCTGGTTACTATTCAGCAAACTTTGAAGAGTTCAAAGGACTCAGTTCTGGCTATGGAGCAAACTTCTTCTAAAAGAAAGTTTTTTGGAAAGAAGAAGTCTGCGAAGAAGTAGAAAAAAGAGAAAAAAGAAGGATGAGTCGAAGAAGAAGACCACGGAGAAAGAAAAGTGTTTCCACTACAACTTCGGTAGTCATTAGAAGCGAAACTGCCCTAGGTACCTGGCTAGCTTAAAAAACAAGCAGGAAGAAGGACCTTCTGAAGGAATTCTCATCATTAAGTCTATCGAGCAAAACGTGAATGCCATAGGATCAAAATGATCTAGAGATGGTATTAATGAAAGGTATCTATGGCACATTAAGGCTAGGTCATATAGCTAAAGACAGAATTAACAAATTAGAGAAATTCATACTAATGGATCCATTGACTTTCGAGTCATATTTGATTTGCGAATCATGTCTTCAAGGCAAAATGACCAAGCTTCCTTTTGTAGGATATGGGGAAAGGGCCATAGATCTACTTGTCCTGGTACATATAGATATGTACAACCCATTTGATGTGCCGACTAGAGGCAATTATAACTACTTTATTATCTTTATCGATAATCTATCTCGGTATGGTTATGTGTACTTAATGCAACACAAGTCTGAAGTCTTAGAAAAGTTTGAGGAGTTCAGACATGAAGTAGAAAAGCAAATCGAAAAGTTCATTAATGTTTTTCATTTAGATTGAGGAGGTGAATACCTAAGGTGAGAATTTCTAAACTATCTCAAGGATAATGGCATAGTCTTATAATGGACTCTGCTTGGGATGCCTCAACTTAATGGATTTTCATAATGGAGAAACTGGATCCTATTAGATATGGTCTGATCCTTGATGAGCTTTACAAATTTTTCTAAGTTTTCTTAGGAACATAGTTTAATGACAACTACCAAATTACTAAATAAGGTTCCATCTAAAACCATTTCTGCCACAGCATATGAGATATGGCATGGTAAGAAGTCAAGTCTGAGTTATCTTAGAATTTAGGTTGTTCGACAGCAGACAAGTTAGAGTCTAGGTCTCTTAGAGATCCGCTTATTGGATATCGTAAAGAGTTATTAGGATATTATTCCTATCTTTCTAAAGACCATAATATGATTGTGAGTCATCACACCATTTTTCTTGAAAAATAATTTATTCAAGATGGTGGTATTGGAAGATAGATTAGACCCGAGGAGAAAGTCTCCAAAGAGCAAAGAGCTAAGAAACCTGAGGAACCCAGTTAGTCTACACCAATCCATAATTCACTACCTCATCCACCTCGTAGGTCAAATAGGATTTTCTGTCCTCCTAAAGGTACTTAGATACTACTTCTGAGGATGTAAAGAAAATATTCCTCATGAAAAATAGGGTTCATGGTGATGATCCCAGAACCTATGATGAGGCGATATTAGTTATCAACTCCAAGAATTGGTTAGAGGCAATGAAGTCAAAGATTGACTTGATGTGGTTGAACCAAATCTGGACCTTGGTAGATCCACCAAAAGGTGTAGTACCTATTGGATGTAAATAGATCTTCAAGAGAAAGATGGTGCAGATGGGAATGTACAGACATTCAAGGCTTGGCTAGTGGTGAAAGGGTATTAGCATACCTTCTCCTAGTGGCCATCCATCCACACATTGCTTGCCATTGCAGCATATTTTGATTACAAAATATGGTAGATGGACGTGATAACGGAGTTCATAAATGGATATCTTGAGAAAGATATTTATGGAACAACAATTTATGGGAATGTAGAGACATTCAAGGCTTGGCCAGTGGTGAAAGGGTATTAGCATACCTTCTCCTAGTGACCATCCATCCGCACATTGCTTGCCATTGCAGCTTATTTTGATTATAAAATATGATAGATGGATGTGATAATGGAGTTCATAAATGGATATCTTGAGAAAGATATTTATGGAATAGCAATTTTGTTTTCACATCCAGTGATGGTGATCATAAAGATCTATAAGCTACAAAGATCCATCTATGGACTTAAGCAAGCATCTCGAAGTTGGAATGCTTGATGTAATCAAATCGTTTGATTTCATCAAGAACAAGGAGAAATTAGGTATGTTCAAGAAGGTCAGTGGGAGCGTTGTTGTCTTCTTCGTATTGTATGTGGATGACATTCAAACTCTTGGGAGATAAGTGTTGTGCACCAACTTCTTATCCCAAATTGTTCCATGCCATTTCTCTTTATTTTTGTGCAAAGAAAATCTAAAAATGGGGGTGTGGAGATCATGGGAGAGTCCTTCTACATATTGGCTTTGATCTGTTCAAAGTCATATGCAAAGGGACTCTTGACTAGGTCTATAAATAGAGCCCTGCACAAGCTGTTGTGCATCACAATTTCTCAATGATGAAGTCCTACCAAAATCTCCATCTCCATGCCTCTCTCATTTGATCCTCTCCTTCTTCTCGATGCCTAAGAGTTGGGCAAAACCTACAATCAAAGATCAAGTTCCATTAGCACGAAGATCAGCGAGAGATGACGATATTTATGAGATGAATGTATAGCCCTCAAAGTTTGATTTGAAGGCTCTATGGAAAGACATCAGATTTGATCTTTGGAGATTAGATCTAGAAGGAGGAGACTTCTAGATTTGATCCAAATGGATATCGATAGAGGCTGGATGCATGCACGGCTCAATCAAAATCTTGGATCAATCGTGAGATCATCAGAACGAGTAAACAGTTTATCCGATCAAGTGATAATTGTTATCACTATTTTGTTTTTATTTTACTTCTAATTTTAGATCAATATAATCAGATCTAAAAACTTTCAGATATGATCGAATCATAAAAAATTTTTAAAATTATTTTGCTACAAATATGATCCAATTAGATGCATCCTATGGTAGGAAAACTTGATTTTTTCTTCACTAGCAATGATATCCGACAGCTAGATAGGTCGAATGTGTAAAGCAACACTCTTAGAACCCATGTAGATGTAGTTTTCATATAATTCATCCCCTTGACCTTAATGCTCATAAGACGACTCAGAGTTTAACTACCAACTCTGATAAGGTCTTCCACATTGTATTTCAAAATATCAAATCCATCTCATGGATTATCCTAGCCAAGGTTTTGCTAAATTGAAATATAACAATGCATTTTCTCCAATCTCTTGGAGTAGTCAATCCCATTTTGATCACTCACTGTCTTCGCAAGTACTTGACTATGTGCAAAAGACTTCCATCACTGAATTAGAAAATTAGGTAGTCTAGCACCAAATTATAATGAGTTGCTTGGAAGCCACCATGGTGATCTCAAGTCTATGGTACACTTATATCCATATCCCATTAAATCAATTCTTGATAGTAGAATGCTTTGAAGTTGATCATGTTTAGTGATTATGTACCCTTATATCTCACCTGTATGCAATATCGGTGTCTCCACACTTCTTGGTTAAGAGGACAACCAACCCATATAATATACAGTGACCTATACTCGATAAACATTATTATCTTAATTAACAACATATCATTTTATCGTGAACAATTTAGAAATCGATACATCCTTTCTTTTTTAAAACTAAATAGTCCTAAGGACTTCATCAGAACAAATGGAGTTTATTAGAAGATGTAGAATTTATGATGAAAAGCCAAAATATTATTTTATTCAATAAATTATTTACGAGTATAAAGTAGCACAATCATCAATAGATTGACGATTAGCTTTGGAATATAATTTCTAACAACTCCCACTTGTCCTAAAGCAACTTGGCATAGTATCTTAGACCCATCTTCAACTTGTGATTGTCGAACTTCTTTACCACTAGGGCTTTGGTGAAGAGGTTGGCTAGGTTCTCTTTTCCATCGATCTTCTAAAGATCGACATCACCTCGATCCACGATCTCCTAGATCAGGTGGTAGCAGTGTAGTATGTGCTTCATCCGCTGATTTGCCTATGGTTCTTTCGCCTGAGCAATGATACCAGTGCTATCGCAGTAGAGTATGACTAGACCATCATGGAAGGATGCTACTCCAAGCTTGGTAATGAACTTTCTTAGCCACACAGCTTTTTTCGTGGCATCCAATGCTATGATGTACTCCACCTCACATATAGAGTTTGCCATAGTGTGCTGCTTGAAACTTTTTCAGTAGATAGCTCCACCATTTACAGTAAAGATATAATCTGATACATTTTTACTGTCATCATGGTTAGATTGAAAGCTAGAGTCGGTAAACCTTACTAGTTTTAAATCTAACTCACCATAGATCAACCACTGGTCCTTAGTATTTTTCAAATACTTAAGAATGGTTTTCACCACCTTCCAGTGATTTTTCACTAGATCAGATTAGTATCTACTCACTACTCCTAGTGAGTATGCTATATTTGATCTTGTACATGTCATGGCATATATGATAGATCTCATTGTCGAAACATATGGGTTTCTATTCATACGCACTATCTCTTTAGAAGTTGTTGGACAATTCTTCTTGGAGAGAGAAATTTGTTGACCTATTGGAAGATAGCCCTTTTCAGAATTCTCCATGTTGAACCTCTTCAGCATGATTTCTATGTATGTGGACTTGGATAACCCAAGCATCCTTTTAGATTTATCCTTATAGATCTTTATTCTTAGGATGTAGAATGCTTAACTCCTTCATGGAGAACTAAGATGACAACCATATTTTTATTCCTTGCAGTGTGGGGATGCCATTCCTGATTAAGAGAATGTCATCAATGTATAAACTAAAGAATACCACTATCAAAAATTTGCCCATTTATAAATGGAAGGCTCTTCTCCATCCTTAATGAAGCCATACATTTTGATTATCTTATTAAAATGCATGTTTCAACTCTTAGATGCATGCTTCAACCCATATATGGATCTCTAAAACTTGCATACCTTTGACTCATCTACGGATGTGAACCCCTCAGCTTGTATAATATAAACCTCTTCGGTTAACTCTACATTTAAGAAAGTTATCTTTACATCCATCTGTCTGATCTCATAGTCTAGATGGGTAGCTATCGCAAGCATTATTCGAATGGATTTGAGCATTGCCATAGGATAGAACATCGCATTATAGTTAACACCATAACAATGATAATACCCCTTGCCAACCAAATGTGCTTTATACGTCTTCACCTTCCCATCTGTGATCCTCTTCCTCTTGAAGACCCACTTACACCCAATGGGTTTAATCCCTTCAGGTGGGTTAACTAATGTCCACACATTGTTGACCTTCATGAACTCCATCTTGGATTTCATGACCTCAAGCCATTTGTTGAAATCAGATATCTACATTACGTCCATATAGGTGATCGGATCCTTATCATTCTCATCGAGTTTGATAGGATCACCTTTCGGACTAAGAAATCGTAGTATCTATCCGATTGACATAGTACTCTATCGTATCACCTTAATGGTGCAAGTACACTAGGATTCAAATTTGATCTAGTCAAATCTAGTTCAGGTTCGACTATAGGTATCGTCTTTTCTATCTATTGAAAAATCTCAAGTTCAACCTTGGAGGCAACAATTCCTTTATCAAGGAACTTCTTTTTCAAAAAGATTATCTTAAGGCTGACAAACAGCTTTTGTTCATCAGCACGATTGAAAATATATCCTTTAGTTTATTTGGGGTACCCTATGAATATGCACTTATCGGACTTAGGTCCATGTTTATCTATGATTAACCATTTGACGTAAGCCGGGCACCCCTAGATCCTAAGGTATGAAAGTACTGGCTTACGCCTTGTCCATAACTTATATGGAGTTTTAATTACAGACTTAGTTGAAATCCTATTTAATAGATAGCAAGCCAATTTGAGTGCATATCCCCAGAAGGATATCGGCAAACTAGCAAAATTCATCATGGATTGGACCATGTCTAACAGAGTTTGATTTCACTTTTCAGACACTATTATGCTATGGTGTTCCCAAAGGAGTCCATTGGAAAGAAATTCCATTCTTTTCTAGATAGGTGAGAAACTTATAAGAAAGGTATTCACCTCCTCGATCAGATCGATGAGTTTTAATACTCTTTTTAGATTATTTTTTCACATCATTTCGAAATCATTTGAATATTTTAAATGAATCTGACTTATGTTTCATCAGATAGACATATCCATATCTAAATAGATCATGTGTGAAAGTGATGTAGTAGAATTATCCACTTCTAGCACTTATGCTCATAGGCCCACATACATCAGTTTGTACTAGACCTAAAAGCTCAATGGTTCTCTCACCATTTTCAGTAAAAGATGACTTGGTCATTTTTCCAACAAGACAAGAGTCATAGATTGGAAGTGATTCACAATCACTGAATTCAAGGATTTCCTCTTGAGTCAACCTGTTTATCCTATTCTTGTTAATATGACGTAGCCTACAGTACCAATAAGTACATATCAGACACATTATCTAATCTAAGATGCTTGCCAATGGAGCAGACTATATTAACAGATTATGATAACATGTATATACCATTATTCAGAAGTCTAAAAAATATAGTAATACCATTCAAAATGACATTGCATAATTCTTTTCTTTATTGAAATCTCATAATTATTTTTGGCCAAAAGGCATACAGAGATGATATTCAAAAAAAAACTAGGACAAAAATGATAACCACTAAGAACAATGATATGAGACCCAAATAGAAGTTTCAAGATTTCTAATGCTAGAACTGGAATTGGACTTCCATCTCCAATATTCAGGAACCTCTCACATTGCTCGAATCTCCTACTAACCTGCAACCCTTGCAATGAATTACAAATATAGTAAGGGCTATCGGTATCCAATATCCAGTCCGTAATATCACAAATAAAGAAATTGCAAGAAGTTATCATATAAATATCTTGCCCAGTAATAGCTTGCTTCTTTCTTGGCCTGTTTGGATCCAAGGAGTCAATGTATTGAAGATAGTTTCTCTTCGAGTGTCCCTAATTCTTGCAGAAGAAGCACTCTGCTTGACTCTTATCGGGCTCAAATATTTTGGTCTGATCCTACACTGATGTCACAATCTGAACTTGCACCTTCTTACTCTTCTTCTTCTTGTTCTTCTTTTCTTTCTTAAAGGGCTGAGAACCAGAAGAAGAACCTTCCACTAAGTTCACTGACTTCTTGTGGAGCTGACGATCTTTTTCAAAGTTCTGAAGTAACCCAAGTAAACCATGGTAGTTAACTTCAGGCTTTGTCATTCTGTAATGAGTAAAAATTGAGAAAAAAGATTTGGGCAATGAGTTTAGTATTGCATTCTTTTCTAGTTGCTCATGCAAGGAAAAGCCGGGCTTGCTTAAACACTCCATCAGCTCGGTCGTGTACAATACATGATTAGTGATTGATGCTCCATCCTTCATCTTGGCATTGAAGATGGCACAACTAGTCTTGTGCCTCTCAATGTTATTGGGTGTGCTAAAAGACTCGTTCACCACTAAAAGCATGTCTTTTTGCTGATCTGTCTCCAACCTATGACTAAACTCATCGCTCATCGTTGCCAGCATAATACGACGCATCATAGTTCGATCACTGAGCCACTTCTGATAAGTGTCTCTAACTAACCCACATGCATTTGCAGCTGGCTTCTTAGGTGCTAGATCTATCAAGATGTACAAGATCCATTCATGCTCTAGGACAACCATCAACTTACAGTACCAGCTACTGAAGTTGGGTCCCACCAGCTTGTCATTGTCCAATAATGATCGGAGTGAAAAAAAAGTGACCATAACTGCACATAGAAAAATCAAAACTTAATTTATAAATGATTTATTAAATCTAAAGATTTGAACTTTAATTAACCGGTTCTCGTACTATTTTATTTAAATTGTTAGTCTCAACCTCCAATTCGAGGAATTATCCTAATTTCTAAGTGGGTATTAGAATCCATATAGACTGCACACAGGCCCAACTTTGGTTGATTAACCCATGTACATCTAATGGTAGGTTAATAATTAATTATTTCTCTAAACAACTTTTAGTAATTTAATTTTGCTCTAGTCCCTAATCAGTAGACTTTGGCCTCCGTTGAAAAGGTTCGATTAGGTGCAACCATTAACATGACCATTCCTGATCAATCTAACCAATGAGTGATTAAGTCCAACTTTGGTTGGTCAATCTAATCATCATTCTAAGAGATGCAACTAAGAAATCATATTATGAATGATAATTCCATTAGCCGATAAGCACTAGGCCTTTGCATTGGAACCAGATCTAGGGTTTCAGGCTAGATCTTAAAACTTTTTCAAGATTAGGTAGTGAAAGACTTAAATATATCAATATTTACTTATAATACTAGAGAATACCCAAGATCTAATATTCTATTACATGGTTATGGCATGATATTAAATCAAATATTAAAACAAAAGGAAGGAACAAGAATTTGTCATATCAACATAGATCTATACTAAATCAGAATCATGTAAGTAATAGAAGATCAAATCTTTGTTACCAGTGCAAGTTAGATGTTCTAACTTGCTAATCCAAGCTTGAGGATAATGTTTCAAGCTTCACACATGTCTGGCCTCTAGGAGACATCTATACGAGTCTACGAATCACGATCAGAAGTCCTGATGTAGGAAATCAGCATAGTATGCTAGTACTGTACTGATCCTTCTTTGATGGTCGATCTAGTACTTTCTTCTTCTGGTTTTGGACTCTTTCAAAGATGAGAGGAAGGAAGAGAGATTACCAATCTAAGAAACTCTCAAGCAATCTCAAAAAAAGGAAGAAAAGAGAGGAACAAGATAATCCTAGAAGAAGACCCTCTTCTTCTTCTCTATTCTCTCAGCAAGACACCTAGATTGGTGTCTATGAAAATTCAATGCCCAAGAACCTTTTTCCTCTAATTTCAATCACCCAAAACCACTCTCAAAGGTGTATGTTACATAAAATATTTAAGTAAAAATTTATTTTAAATAATTAGTTATGGAAGAGTCTTGTCTAGTTCAAATTCCTAGACAAGGCAGGTCAATATAAGGTAGGTTGTTGGGGCGCCCAACACTTAGGCACCCCCTCCTCATCCCATGCCATGGACCACCTGAGATTGGCACACAAAATGCCTTCTTTTACCATGGAAGAAAAAGAATGAAAATCAGATGTGGGCGGCACAAGGGAAGGAATCCAAATTTATTGGGATTCTATCACATAGAATCTAAACAAAGCACAACAACTTACCTTCTTAAGCCAATGTCCATAACTTATTCCAAATAAGAGAGAGAAAGGGAGAGGGGACATGTGTGAAAGTCTGGGGAGAGAGGATTTAATGCCAACAATAAAGGAAGAATGGCATGGAGCCAAGGTGGGGTCAAGGTGGCTCAAGATATGGAATGCTAATCATACTAGGATTCTTATTTTGGCCTGTTTAAACATGGTTTCTCAAACCAAGTCAAACCAAAATAAATTCAATCCAATTGAATTAGGTCCTACACTAATTAAGGACTTATTTAAAATAGATTTAATTAGATTTAATTTTAATTGAATTTTTTAATCAAATTAGAAAATTGGAGTGACCCATGTCTTAGTTGAACTAGGACTAGTTCTTTCTTTCACTTGGCTTATCCAATAAATCAACTGAACTTGATCCAATCAAGTCCAAAATAAATCTAATTAAATTATATTTAATTAGACTTAATGCCAGCTCTTTGACTCAATAAAATTAAGTCAATTAGCAATCAAATTGCTAATCGATCCTCCTGCAACACCTGCACTAGGTTAAACATCAATCGTATTGATCGTTTAACCCTTGAACAATTCTTAATCATTGATCAACCATTCGATCAGATCATGAACTTTAATGTGTGTGACTTCGTAAGTCCAAACCTAAGCTGATAGCATAGAAACAAATTTTTATACCAGTCAAAGTGACCATCTACTAATGGTACCCAATGGTCGGATAGGTTGAATGTGTAGAACCACATCCATAGAACCCATGTGGATATAGTTTTTATATAATTTATCTCCATGACCAAAAAGCTCGTAGGATACCTCAGAGTTCAACTATAAATTCTAATCAGGTTATCCATATTGTATTTTGAGATAACAAATCCGTCTGATGGATTATCCTGGCTTAAGATTTTGCTATATTAAAATACTGCGATACATTATTCTCCAACACTAGGAGTGGTCAATCCCATCTTTATCACGCACCGACTTGGCAAGTACTTGACTATACCCAGAAGTCTTCTATTAGTAAATTAGAAATTTAGTTAGTACAATATCAAAGCATAGTGAGTTGCTTGCAAGTCATTGAGGTGATCTCAGGTCTAATGGACACTTATACCTATATCCCGTCAGAGAAATTCTCGAAAGTAGAATACTTTAGAGTTGGTCACGTTCAATGATGATGTACCCTTGCATCTCACCTGTTTGTCATACCAGTTTCTCCACACTCAGTGGTTCAAAGAACAACCATCCTATATTGCATACAGCAACCTATGCTCGATAGATGCTGTCATCATAATTAATAGCCTATCATTTGATCGTGAACAACTTTAAGGACTAATCGATAAATTCTCTCTTTATCAAAGCTAAATAGTTCTAAGGACTTCAACATAACAATAGAGTTCATTATAAGATGAATACTTTATGATAAAAAAAATATCAAAAAAATATTTTAATAACTAATGAATTAATTATAGATAAAATGTAGTACAACCATCAACAGGCTGATGATTGACTTTGGAACATATTTTTCAATAACTCTCACTTGTTCTAAAACCACTCGACATAGTATCTAATATCCATCTTTGACTTATGGTTGTCGAACTCCTTTATTGCTAGTGCTTTAGTGAAGGGGTCAGCTAGGTTCTCCTTTTCATCGATCTTTTGAAGGTCGACGTTACCTCAATCCATGATCTTCCAGACCAAATGAAAGTGGCGCAGAATGTGCTTCGTCCGCTGGTGTGCCTTTGGTTCTTTTGCCTGAGCTATAGCACTAGTGTTGTTATAGTAGAGTAGGATCGGACCATCTAGGGAGGGTGCTACTCCAAGCTTGACATAGCTTCCTTCACAGCATCTGATGCTATGATGTACTCTGCTTCGCAAATAGAGTCTGTGACAGTATGCTGCTTGAAACTCTTTCAACAGATGGCTCCACCATTCAGAGTAAAGATATATCCCAACACACTTCTACTATCATCATGGTCAGATTGAAAGCTAGAGTTTGTAAACCCCACATGTTTCAGATCTGACTCGCCATAAACCAACCATTGGTTCTTAGTATTTCTCAAATACTTAAGGATGGCTTTAACAACTTTCAGTGGTTTTCTCCATAGTCAGATTGGTATCTACTCAGTACTCCTAGTGAGTATGCCACATCCGATCTCGTACGTGTCATGGCATACATGATAGATCCCACTATCGAGGCATATGGGACTCTATTCATACACTCTCTCTCTTTAGCAGTTATCGAACACTCCTTAGAGAGAGAAATTTTATGGCCTATCAGAAGATAGCTCTTTTTAGAATTTTTCATGCTGAACCTCTTCAGCACAGTATCTATGTACATAGACTAGGATAACTCATGCATCTTTTTAGATCTATCCCTATAGATCTTCATCCCTAGGATGTAGGATGCTTCACCCAAATTCTTCATTGAGAACTGTGATGACAACCAGACTTTTATTTCTTGTAGTGTAGGGATGTCATTTTCGATTAAGAGAATGTCATCTATGTACAAGATAAGGAATACTACTACTAGACCATTTACTCATTTATAAATGCAGGGCTCTTCTCCATTCTTAATGAAGCTATATGTTTTGATCATCTTATCAAAATGCACATTCTAACTCCAAGATGCCTATTTCAGTTCATAAATGGATCTTTGAAAATTGCACACCTTGGACTCATCTATGGATGTGAAGCCCTCAAGTTGTATCATATACATCTCTTCAATCAACTCTTTATTTAGAAAAGCTATCTTCACATCCATCTGCCAGATCTTATAATCCTGATGGATAGTTATCGCAAGCATTATCCAAATGGATTTGAGCATTACCACATGGAAGAACATCTCGTCATAGTCAATACCATAAAGTTGATGATATCCATTGGCAACCAAATAGATTTTATAGGTCTCCATCTTTCCATCTACGCCCCTTTTTCTTTTAAAGACCCACTAATACCCAATGGGTTTAACCTCTTCGAGTGGGTCAATCAATGTCCACACATTATTGACCTTCAAGGACTCTATTTCGAAATTTATATCCTCAAGCCATTTCTCAGAATCGGGTCTTTGCATAGCATCCATATAGGTGATCGGAATCTCATCGTTCTCATCGAGTTCGATGGAATCATCATCCCAAACTAAGAAACTATAGTATCTATCCGAATGATGCGGTACTCTACTAGATCACCTTAATGATATAGATACACTAGGCTCTAAATCTGATCTAATCAAATCTGACTCAGGTTTAGCTATAGGTGTCAGTTTTTCTGTCTATTAAACTTCATCAAATTCTATCTTAAAGGCAATAGTTCCTTCACCAAGTAACTTCTTTTCCAGAAAGGTTGCCTTAAGGTTAACAAATATCTTTTGTTTATCAGCATGGTAGACATAGTATCCTTTTATCTCTTTTGGGTATCCTATGAATGTGCACTTGTCAGACCTAGGTCCAAGTTTATATATAACTATCCATTTGACATAAGCTAGGTATCCCAAATCGTAAGGTGTGAAAGTGCTGGCTTACATCCTGTCTATATCTCATATGGAGTCTTAACTACAGACTTACTTGAAAACCTATTTAATAGATAACAAGCCAATTCAAGTACATATCCCTAGAAGAATATCAACAAGCTAGCAAAATCCATCATGGATTGGACCATGTCTAATAGAGTCTGATTTTTTCTTTCAGACACATCATTATGCTGTGGTGTTCCTCGAGGAGATCTTTAGTGAAGGAACCAGATCTAGGGTTTTATAGGTAGATTTTGAAAACTTTTTTAAGATCTTATAGCAAAAGACTTAAATAAATCAAATATTTATTTAAATAAATATGTAAATACCTAGATCTCAAATCTATTATATGATCAAGGCATGATATTAAATCAAAAGTTAAAATCAAATAAGAAAGTAAAAGGTTGATCAAATCAACCTAGATCTATATTACATCAAATGCAGGTATGAAGTTAATAGATCAAATCTATTTCCTAAGCAAGTTAGATATTCTAACTTACTGATCTAGGATTAAGGATGAATTTGTGAACCGCACATGCATCCAGCCTCTAGGAGTCATCCATATAAACCTACGATCTCTGATCTGAAGTCCGATGCAGGAAATCAACACAGCATGCTAGTACTGTGCTGATCCTTCTTCAACGATCGATCCGATGCTCCCTTCTTCAAAATTTGGACTCTTAAAAATATGAGAAGGAAGATGAGAGTTTACTGATTTGAGACTCTTAGAAAAGAAACTCAAAAAAAAGGAGGAGAGATTGAAAATAAAATAGCCCTAAAAGAAGACCCTCTTCTTCTTCTCTTTTCTCTTACCTAAACACCTAGTTTGGTGCCTAAGGTACCCCCATGCCCAAGGACCCTCTTCCTCTGATTTTCACACACCTCAAACCACTCCCAAAGCTCTGTATTCCATGAAAAAAGCAAAACAAAGTTCATCCAACAAATAGAAAAAAAGAAGAGTCCAAGTTAGACCAAAATCCTAGACTAGGAATATCCAAACATAGAAAGTTGTTGGGGCATCCAACTCTTGGGCACCTCCTCCATAATTATTGGCATTGATCAGCAAGGGAGGATGCATAAAAAAGAAGATTATTTTCGTGGAATAACAGAATAATTAATTAAAAGAAGGGGCGACACTCAAGGGAAGGTGTTTTGGTCAACAAGGATTCTATCTCATAGAATCCTAAACAAAACTAACTCCTCTTTTGACTTGGCCTTCCAACAAATTTCCTTACGAGAAAAGGAGGAGAGAAAGAGGGCATGAGAAGCCATGGGAGTGGAAAATTTTTACATAAGAAACAACATAAAAAGGGCATGGGGCATGAGGATTAAGTAGGGCAAGTGATAGGGAGTCCTAGTCACACTAGGACTCCTATTTTGACTTGGTCAAACAATATCTTTTAACAAAATAAAATTAAGGTTAAATCAACCCAACTAAATAAGACTCTAATCCATTTAAGAACTTAATTAAATTAAATTTTAATTTATTTTCTAATCAAATTAGAAAATTGGGTTAATCCAAGTCCTAGTTAGACTAGGACTAGTTCTTCCTTGCACTTGGCTTATCCAATAAATCAATTGAACTTGATCCAATCAAGCTCAAACTAAATCTAATTAAATCATATTTAATTAGACTTAATATCAGCCTATTGGTTTAATCAAATTAAGCCATTTAATAATCTAATTGCTAATCGATCCTCTTGCACCACTTGCATTAGGCTAAACACCAATCATATTGATTGTTTAACCCTAGAACGATTCTTAATTGTTGATCAACCATTCGATCAGATCATAAGCTCTAACGTGTGTGACCTCATAGGTCGGAACCTAATCTGATAGCACAAAAATAAATTTCTATACCAATCGAAGTGACCATCTAGCAATAATATCCGACGGTCGGATAGGTCGATTGTGTAGAACACCATCCTTAGAACCCATGCGGATATAGTTTCCATATAATTCATCCCCTTGACCACAATGCTCGTAGGACATCTAAGAGTTGAACTATCAACTCTAATCAAGTTGTCCACATTGTATTTTAAAATATCAAATCCATCTGATGGATTATCTTGGCCAAGATTTTGCTATATTGAAATACAGTGATACATTCTTCCCCAACTCTTGGAGTGGTTTATTTCATCTTGATCACACTCCAACTTCGTAAGTACTTGACTATGCCCAGAAGCCTTTCGTTGCTGAATTAAAAATTCAGTTAGTCCAGTACCAAAGCATAGTGAGTTGCTTGCAAGTCACTGAGGTGATCTCAGGTCTAAGGGATACTTATACCTATATCCCATCAGAGACATTCTCGACAGCAGAATGCTCTAGAGTTGGTTACATTCAATGATGATGTACCCATACATCTCACCTGTATGCCATACCAGTTTCTCCACACTCCTTGGTTAAGAGGATAACCAACCTATATGGCATATAGCAACCAATGCTCGATAGATGCTGTTGTCCTAATTAACAGCCTATCATTTGGTCGTGAACAAATTTAAGGACTAATTGATAAATCCTCTCCTTATAGAAACTAAATAGTCCTAAGGACTTCATCATAACAATGGAGTTCATTAGAAGATGTAAACTTATGATAAAATAGATGCCAAAATTTTTTATTAATTAATAAATCAATTATAATTATAAAATAGCTCAACCATCAACAGGCTAATTGACTTGGGACACAATTCACAACAACTTTCACTTGTCCTAAAGCCACTCGGCACTATATCTAATACCCATCTTCGACTAATGATTGTCGAACTCCATGATTGCTAAGGTTTTATTGAAGGGGTTGGCTAGGTTCTTCTTTCCATCGATCTTTTGAAGGTCGACGTCATCACGATCCATGATTTTATGGATCAAATGAAAGCGGTGTAGAATGTGCTTTATCCGCTGGTGTGCCTTCGGTTCCTTTGCTTGAGCTTTGTCGCCAGTGTTGTCACAGTAGAGCAAGACTGGACCATTAATGGAGGATGCTACTCCAAGCTCAGTGATGAACTTTCTCAGTCACACAGCTTTCTTTGCTGCATCTGATGCTGCCATGTACTCTACTTTGCAAATAGAGTCAGCCACTGTATGCTGTTTAGAACTTTTTCAGCAAATGGATCCAGCATTTAGAGTAAAGATATACCCCAACATACTTTTACTGTCATCATGATTAGATTGAATGCTAGAGTCTGTAAACCCCATAAGCTTCAGATCAGACTCACCATAAATCAACTATCGATTCTTAGTATTTCTCAAATACTTAAGGATGGTTTTAACCACCTTTTAATGATTTTCTCCTAGGTCAGACTGGTATCTACTCACCACTCCTAGTGAGTATGCCACATCTGATCTTGTACATGTCATTGCATACATAATAGACCCCACTGCCGAAGCATATGGGATTGTACTGATATGCTCTCTCTTTCTTCAGGAGTTGTAGGACAATCCTTCTTAGAGAAAAAAATTTCTTGGCCTATCGGAAGATAGCTCTTTTTAAAATTCTCCTTGCTGAACATTTTCAGCATAGTTCTATGTACATAGACTGAGATAAACCAAGCATCCTTTTAGATCTATCCTTATAGATCTTCATCCCTAGGATGTAGGATGCTTCACCCAAGTCCATGGAGAACTGTGATGATAATCAGACTTTTATTCCTTATAGTGTGGGGATATCATTCTTGATTAAGAGAATGTCATCCATATAAAAAATAAGAAATATCACTACTGGACCATTTGCCCATTTGTAAATGCAGTATTCTTCTCCGTTCTTAACAAAGCCATACATTTTGATCACGATATCAAAATGCATGTTCCAACATCGAGATGCCTGCTTCAATCCATAAATGGATCTCTAAAGCTTGCACACCTTGGACTCATCTGTGAATGTGAACTATTCAAGTTGTATCATATACACCTCTTGGATCAGCTCTCCATTTAGGAAAGTTGTCTTCATAACCATAAGCTAGATCTTATAGTCCAGATGGACAGCAATGGCAAGCATGATCCGTATGGACTTGAGCATTTCCATAGGAGAGAATGTCTCATCATAGTCAATACCATAATGTTGACGATATCCCATGGCAACCAGATGGGCTTTATAGGTCTCCATCTTTTTGTCTGTGCCTCTCTTTCTTTTGAAGACCCATTTACACCCAATGGATTTAACCCCTTCAGGTGGGTCAACTAATGTCCATACATCATTGATCTTCACGAAATCCATTTCGGATCTCATGGCTTCTAGTCATTTCTCAGAGTTGGATCTCTGCATCGCATCCATATAAGTGATCGGGACCTCATCATTCTCATCGAGTTCGATGGGATCACCATCTTGGACCAAGAATCCATGGTATCTATCTGGATGGCACAGTACTCTATCAGATTGCCTTAATGGTGCAAGTTCACTAGTTTTCGAATCTGATCTGATCAAATCTGACTTAGGTTCAACATTCTGTGTCGGACTTTCTACCTATTGAACTTCATCAAGTTCAACCTTAGAGGCAACAGTTTCTTCACCAAGGAACTCCATTTCCAAAAAAGTTGCCTTAAGGTTGACGAACACCTTTTATTCATTAGCATGGTAGATATAGTATCCTTTGGTCTCTTTTGGATATCCTATGAATATACACTTGTCAGACCTAAGTCCAAGTTTATCTGTAACTAACCGTTTGACATAAGTCGGGCACCCCCAAATCCTAAGGTGTGAAAGTGCTGGTTTATGCCCAGTCCATATCTGATATAGGGTTTAACTACAGACTTACTTGGAATTCTATTTAATAGATAACAAGCCAATTCGAGTGCATATCTTCAGAAGGATATCTGCAAGCTGGCAAATTCCATCATGGATCGGATCATGTCTAACAAAGTCAGATTCCTCCTTTCAAATACACCATTATGCTGTGGTGTTCCAAGAGGAGTCTATTTGGAGAGAATTTCATTCTCTCCTAGATATTTGAAAAACTCACCAGAAAGGTATTCTTCTCCTCAGTCAGATCGAAGAGTTTTAATACTCTTTTCAGTTTATTTTTCTACTTTACTTCGAAATCATTCGAATATTTCAAAGGAATCCAACGTATGTTTCATCAGATAGACATATCCATATTTGGATAGATCATCTATGAAAGTGATGAAGCAGACATATCCACCTCTGGCACTTGTCCTCATTGGTCCACATACATCAGTATGTACTAGACCTAAGAGCTCATTGGCTCTCTTACCTTTTTCAATAAAAGATGACTTGGTCATTTTACCAAAAAGATAGGACTCACAGGTTGGAAGTGATTCACAATCGTTGACTTCGAGGATTCCCTCTTGAGTCAACCTATTTATCCTATTCATGTTTATATGACCTAGCCTAGAGTACCATTAGTAGATATTTGATACACAATCTAATCTAGGGTGCTTGCCAGTAGAATAGACTACATTAATAGATTGTGAGCTTATCGCAAGCTGGCAAAATCCATCATGGATCGGACCATATCTAACAGAGTCTGATTCTTCCTTTGGGATACATCATTATGCTGTGGTGTTCCTGAAGGAGTTCATTAGTGAAAGAACTAGATCTAGGGTTTTACAGGTAGATTTTGAAAACTTTTTCAAGTCTTACAGCGAAAGACTTAAATAAATTAAATATTTATTTAAATAAATATGTAAATATCTAGATCTCAAATCTATTACATGATCAAGATATGATATTAAATTAAAAATTAAAATCAAATAACAAAGTAAAAGGTTGATCAAATCAACCTAGATCTACACTACATCAAATGTAGGTATGAAGGTAATAGATCACAGTCATTACTTAAGTAAGTTAGACATTCTAACTTGTTGATCTGGGCTTGAGGATAAAGTCATGAGATGCACACATGTCTGGCCTCTAGGAGTGGTCAATACGAGCCTACGATCTCTGATTTGAAGTTTGATGTAGGAAATCAACACAACATGCTAGTACTGTGCTGATCCTTCTTCGACGGTCGATCCGATGCTCTCTACTTGAAAATTTGGACTCTCAAAAATATGAAAAGAAAGATGAGAGTTTACTGATATGAGACTTTCTCAGAAGAAAACTCAAGAAATGAAGGAGAGATTGAAAATAAAGTAGCCCTAGAAGAAGATCCTCTTCTTCTTCTCTTTTCTCTCACCGAGATACCTAGTTTGGTGCCTATGGAACCCCCACACATAAGGACCCTCTTCCTTTGATTTTTGCACACCCCAAATCTCTCCCAAAGATCTATATTTTATAATAAAATTAGAATAAAATTCATCCAATAAATAGAGAAAAAGAAGAGTCCAAGTTAGATCAAAATCCTAGACTAGGAATATCCAAACATGGAAAGTTGTTGGGATGCCCAACACTTTGGCGCCTCCTCCACAATTATTGGCATGGATTAGCAAGAGAGGGTGCATTAAGAAAGGAGATTATTTTTGTAGAATAAGAGAAGAATTAATTAAAAGAGGGGGTGGCACTCAATGGAAGGTGTTTTGGTCAACAAGGATTCTATCTCATAGAATCCTAAGCAAAACTAACTCCTCTTTTGACTTGGTCTTCCAATAAATTGCCTTATGAGAAAAGGAGGAGAGAAAGAGGGCATGTAAAGCCATGGGAGTGGAGAATTTTTATGTAAGAAATAAAACAAAAAGGGCATGGGGCATGAGGATTAAGTGGCACAAGTGATAGGGAGTCCTAGTCATACTAGGACTCCTATTTTGAGTTGATCAAACAAGATCTTTTAACCAAATAAAATCAAGATTAAACCAACCAAATTAAATAAGGCCCTAACTCATTTAATGACTTTATTAAATTAAATTAAATTATATTTAATTCTAATTTATTTTCTAATCAAATTAGAAAATTGGGTTAATCCAAGTCCTAGTTAGACTAGGACTAGTTCTTTCTTGCACTTGGCTTATCCAATAAATCAATTGGACTTGATCCAATCAAGCCTAAATCAAATCTAATTAAATCATATTTAATTAAATTTAATCTCAGCATATTAGCTTAATCATATTAAGGTAATTAGCAATCCAATTGCTAATCAATCCTCATGTGACACTTGCACTAGGTTAAACACCAATAGTATTGATTGTTTAACCCTAGAATGATTCTTAATTTTTGATCAACCATCTGATCAGATCGTAAGTTCTAATATGTGTGACCTCATAGGTCCAAACCTAAGCCAGTAGCATAGGAATAAGTTTTTGTACCAATCAAAGTAACCATCTAACAATGATATCCAACAGTCGGATAGGTTGAAGGTGTAGGACACCATCCTTAGAATCCATGCGGATATAGTTTCCATATAATTCATCTCCTTGACCATAATGCTCGTAGGACATCTCAGAGTTCAACTCTCAACTCTGATCAGGTTGTCCATATTATATTTCAAAATATCAAATCCATCTGATGGATTATCTTGGCCAAGATTTTGCTATATTAAAATACAATGATACATTCTTCTCCAACTCTTGGAGTGGTCAATTCTATCTTGATCACACTCTGACTTTGCAAGTACTTGACTATGCCCAGAAGCCTTCCATTGCTAAATTGAAAATTCAGTTAGTCCAATACCAAAGCACAGTGAGTTACCTGCAAGTCACTGAGGTGATCTCAGGTCTAAGGGATATTTATACTTATATCCCATCAGAGATATTTTCGATAGTAGAATACTCTGGAGTTGGTCACGTTCAATGATGATGTACCCATACTCTAACCTAATGCCATAGCAGTATCTCCACACTCCTTGGTTAAGAGAACAACCAATCTATATGGCATATAGCGACCTATGCTCCATAGACGCTAATATCCTAATTAACAGCCTATCATTTGGTCGTGAATAAATTTAAGTACTAATCGATAAATCCTCTCTTTATCGAAACTAAATAGTCCTAAGGACTTCATTATAATAATTGAGTTCACTAGAAGATGTAATCTTATGATAAAAAAGATGCCAAAATATTTTTATTAATTAATAAATTAATTATAATTATAAAATAGCTCAACTGTCAACAGGCTGACGATTGGCTTTGGAATAATTTCCAACAATTAGAAGAGAATCCCATATATAGGAGAACCTCACCGAAAAGGTATTTCCCTCCTCGATCCGATCGAAGAGTTTTAATACTTTTTCTAGTCTATTTTTCTACTTCACTTTGGAATTATTTGAACATTTTAAATGAATATGACTTGTGTTTTATTTGATAGACATATCCATATTTAGATAAATCATCTATAAAAGTGATGAAGTAGAAATATCTACCTCTAGTACTTGTGCTCATTGGTCCACATACATCAGTATGTACTAGATCTAAGAACTCAATGGCTCTCTCACCTTTTTTAGTAAAAGATGACTTGGTCATTTTACCAAGAAGATAGAACTCATAGGTTGAAAGTGATTCACAATCACTAACTTCGAAGATTTTCTCTTGAGTGAATCTATTTATCATGTTCTTATTTATATGACCTAGCCTACAGTGCTATAAGTAGATATCTGATACACTATCTAATCTAGGATGCTTTCTAGTTGAATAGACTATGTTAACGGTTGTGATAGCATATACATATCATTGTTTAAATGTCTATGGAAAATAGTAACATCATTCATATTGATATTACAAACTTGCTTGTTTATTGAAATTTCATAATTATTTTTGGCCAGAAGGCATATAGAAATGACATTTGAAAAAAAAAATAGAACAAATATGACAATCACTATGAACAATGGTATGGGACTCAAATACAAGTTTTAGATTTTCTAAAGCTAGAACTAAAATTGATCTTCGATCTTCAATGTTCAGGAACCTTTCACCTTGCTCGAATCTCTTACCGATCTGCAACCCCTACAATGAATTCTAATTATGGCAAGGGCTACTGATATCCAATACCCAGTCAATAATATCATAAATAAAGAAATTACAAGAAGTTATCATATAAATACCTTATCCAGCAATAGCTTGCTTCTTTCTCTATCTATTCAGATCTAGGGAGGCAATATATTGAGGATAGTTCCTCTTTTAGTGTCCTCACTTCTTGCAAAAGAAGCATTCAGCTTGACCTTTATTAGGCTTGATCTTCCTGGTCTAGCCCTGTATAGATGTCCTAGTTTGAACTTGCACCTTCTTTGCTTTCTTCTTCTTGTTCTTCTTTTCTTTCCTAAAGGGTCGAGTACTAGATGATAAACCTCCCACTAAGTTCACTGACTCCTTGTGGAGTTGGTGATCCTTCCCAAAGTTCTGAAGCAACCCCAGTAACCCATGGTAATCTACTTCAGGCTTTATTTTTCTAAAATGAGTGAGGACTGGGAGAAAAGGCTTGGGCAGCTAGTTCAGCATTGCATCCTTTCCAAACTAGTTATGCAAGGAAAAGCCAAGCTTGCTCAATCAATCTAAAAGTTTGGTCATATACAATACATGATCAGTGATAGAAGCACCATCCTGCATCCTGGCGTTGAAGATGAAATAACTAGTCTTATGCCTCTCTACATCATTGGGTGTGCCAAAGGAATCCTCCAACACATGAAGCACGTCCTTTGGTTGAGCCATCTCAAATCTACGACTGAACTCGTTGGTCATAGTAGCTGGCATAATACAGCACACTATAGTTTAGTTACTGAGCCACTTTTGATAAGTATCTCTAACTGTCCCACATGGATTAGGAGCTGGCTTCTCAGGTGTAAGATCCATCAATATATATAGAATCCGTTCATGCTCCAGGACTATCTTCAACTTTTGGTACCAACTACCAAAGTTAGGTCCCACCAACTTATCATTATCCAACAATAATAGGAGCGATAAAAAAATGGCCATATCTGCATAAAAAAAATCATAATTTAATTATTAATTGATTTATTAAATCTAAATATTTGGACATTAATCAAAAGATTCTTCTACTATTTTATTCCAATTAGTGGCCTCTACCTCCAATTCGAGGAATTATCCTAATTTTTTAGTGCACACTAGAATCCATGCAAACTGCACATAAGTCCAACTTTGGCTGACCAATCCATATATATATAAGGATAGATTCATAACTAATTATTTTTTTAAATAATTTTTAGTAATTAAATTTTGCCCCAATCCCTAATCAGTAGGCTTTGGCCTCCACTGAAAAGGTTCAGTTAGGTCCAACCATTAACATGACCATACTTCGCCCATCTAACCAATGATGATTAGGCCCAACTTTAGTTAGCTAACCTAACCACCATTTAAAAAGATGTAGTCAAGAAATCATATAATGAATGATAATTCCATCAACCAATAAGCACCAGGCCTTTGAGCCTCTAATGATTATCCAACTGATGGACCCATTATCATCCACTTAATGGGAGGCTATGATCCAGTTATCAACATAACTATGTTATTTTAAGAATCTAATAATTTTAAAAAATTTTAATTTAAGAAAGAGAGAAGGTTAGATGAACTAGTTTATTATGATCCTCCCACCACCAAGTCAGCTTAAGGGAGACCATTTATAGAGTGGTATAGGAGCACCTAAATTGGTCATACTGATTTACCTAACAAACGTGGATCAGTCCGAATAGTCAAGTGATCCAATCAAATCATAATCTCACCAAGAGGTCAGATAAGTTTGATCAGTGGGAGGGTCTACCAAAGCTTGCCTCAGACACTATCAGAAATGGCCAGGTAAGCAGGCTGCCAATTAAAAACCATCAGTCTAGTTTATCTTAGACACAAACTGGTTTAATTAGTTTTATTTAGATCAACCTAATAGTTCATGCTAGACCGCATAGCTAAGAATCAAGTCCATCTTGGGTCTTGTTAAAGACATGGACTTGACCAACTACAACTATTGTAATTGATCTAGAGAATCCTTGACCAAATCTAAGATAATAATTGATTAGATTTAGTCAATTATCTAATTAAGTCCATTCTTTAATCTAAGCCTAGGTCTAACCAAATTAATGGACCTAATCTTCATTAACTCATTTAACCCAATGTGTTATGATTTGTGTCTTAGGATCTTCAATTCACAATCCTAGGTCCTAATCAAACAACTTCTTAATTCTTAATTAAGTTTAGGGATGAGGGTTGGGGTTCAACTTTTCAAAAATAATTTTCATGTTTGTAAAATATTTTTACAATATGGTTCTATCAATCAAGTTACATGTTTGATTCATAATCAATATGCAAGAAAAATAAGCATGAAACAAATTTAGATTTAATCTAAATAGGTTCATGTAATTAAAATAATTTTAAATCTAATCAATCATAAATTATCTTATATCAAATCTAACAAATTTATGATGATTAAAATTAGATTAAAATATTTTTAATTATATCATAAAATCTCTTAGATATAATCTAAAATTTTATGATCAATGTTTTAGATCAGTACGTACTAAGACAACCTCTCCACTCTAGGAGGCAAACCATATAGTAGGACAACCTTATAGCAGTCCGTGCAATCTAAAATATTTATTTTTATATCTAAAATTATATTGAACTAATAAATTATAAATAAAATTAGATCATACCAAATAAATTTAAGGTAAGAAGTAGATCTACATGAACTATGACAATCTCTCCACTGTAAGGGATAAACCTTATAGTAGGACAACCTTATAATCAGATCATGTAATCTAATTTTTTATTTTGGATTTAATAATCAGATTATAAATTATATCTAAACCAATAAATAATCTAAATATGCATAAATAATTATGTAATAAATAACCTAGCCTCTGATACCAATTGTTGGAACTAGATCTAGGATTTCAGTGCTAGATCTTGAAACTTTTTCAAGATCAGGTTGTGGAAGACTTAAATAAATCAATATTTATTTATAAAACTAGAGAATATCCTAGATCTAAGATTCTATTACATGATTATGGTATGATATTAGATCAAAAATTAAAATAAAAGGAACGAACAAGTGTTGATCATATCAACATAGATCTACACTAGATCAGAATCATATAAGTAACAAGAGATCAAATCTTTGTTACCTGTGCAAGTTAGAGGTTCTAACTTGCTGATCTGGGCTTGAGAATGATGTTATAAGCTGCACATGCATCTAGCCTCTAGGAGTCATCCACATGAGTCCACGAATCATGATTAGAAGTCCTAATGCAGGAAATCAGCACAGATGCTAGTACTGTGCTGATCCTTCTTTGATGATCGATCTGATGCTTTCTTCTTCTAGATTTGGACTCTTCCAAATATGAGAGAAAGAAAGAGAGATTACTGATCTAAGACAATCTCATGTAATCTTAAAAAGAAGGAAGAAAAGAGAGGAATAAGATAACCTTAGAAGAAGATCCTCTTCTTCTTCTTTGTTCTCTCACCTAGACACCTAGATTGGTGTCTATGAAAGCCTAATGCTCAAGAACCCTGTCTCTCTAATTTTCATACACCAAAAACCTCTCTCAAAGATCTATATTCCATAAAATATTTAATTAAAAATTTATTTTAAATAATATATTATGAAAGAGTCTTGTCTAGGTCAAATTCCTAGACAAATAGGTCAATATAAGGCAGGTTGTTGGGGCGGCACCTCCTCATCCTATGCCATCGACCACCTATGATTGGCACACAAAATGCCTTCTTTTACCATAGAAAATAAAGAAAGAAAATTAGGTGGGCGGCACAAGGGAAGAAATCCAAGTTTGTTGGGATTCTATCACATAGAGTCCGAACAAACCACAACAACTTACCTTCTTAAGCCAATGTCCAAAAGTTATTCCAAACAAGAGAGAGAGAGAGAGAGGAAGAGGGGATGTATGTGAAAGGCTGGGGAGATGGGATTCAACACCAAAAATAAAGAGAGAATGGCGTGGGGTCAAGGTGGCACAAGATATGGAATCCTAGTCATACTAGGATTCTTATTTTGGCTTGTTCAAACATGGTTTCTCAAACCAAGTCAAACCAAAATAAATTCAACCCAATTGAATTAGGTCCTACACTAATTAAAGACTTATTTAAATTAGACTAAATTAGATTTAATTTTAATTTAATTTTTTAATCAAATAAGAAAATTAGGTTGACCCAAGTCCTAGTTGAACTAGGACTAGTTCTTCCTTGCACTTGGCTTATCCAATAAACCAATTGGACTTGATCCAATCATGGCCAAACCAAATTTAATTAAATCATATTTAATTAGACTGAATCTCAACCCTTTATCTTAATTAAATTAAGTTAATTAGTAATCGAATTGCCAATCGATTCTCCTGCAACACTTGCACTAGGTTAAACATCAATCGTATTGATCGTTTAACCCTTGAACGATTCTTAATCGTTGATCAACCATCCGATCAGATCATGAACTCTAATGTGTGTGACTTCGTAGGTTCAAACCTAAGTTGATAGTATAGAAATAAATTTTTATGCCAGTCGAAGTAACAATCTAGTAATGGTATTCGACGGTCAGATAGGTCGAATGTGTAGAATAACATCATTAGAATCCATATGGATATAGTTTTCATATAATTCATCCCCTTGACCAAAATGCTCATAGGACACCTCACAGTTCAACTATCAACTCTAATCAGGTTGTCCATATTGTATTTCAAACTATCAAATCCTTCTGATGGATTATCCTGGCTAAGATTTTGCTATATTGAAATACAGTGATACATTGTTCTCCAACTATAGGAGTGGTCAATCCCATCTTGATCACACACTGACATCACAAGTACATAACTATGCCCATAAGCCTTTTGTGATTGAACTAGAAATTTAGTTAGTCTAGTACCAAAGCACAGTGAGTTGCTTGCAAGTCATTGAGGTGATCTCAGGTCTAAGGGATACTTATACCCATCTCCCATCAAAGATATTTTCGATAGTAGAATACTCTAGAGTTGGTCATGTTCAATGATGATGTACCTTTGCATCTTACCTATATGCCATATCCGTATCTTCATACTTGTTTGTTAATAGGACAACTAACCTATATTGCATACAATGACATATGCTTGATAGATGCTATCGTCCTAATTAATAGCCTACCATTTGATCATGAATAGTTTTAAGGACTAATCGATAAATTCTCATTTTATCAAAGCTAAATAGTCCTAAGAACTTCATCACAATAATAGAGTTCATTAGAAGATGAGTACTTTATGATGAAAAAATTATCAAAAATATATTTTATTAATTAATGAATTAGTTATAAATAAAATATAGCACAACCATCAATAAACTGACGATTGGCTTTGGGACATATTTTCCAACACTTTGGGCCTCCAATGATTATCTAACTAATAGACTCATTATCACCCACTTAATGGGATGCTATGATCTACTTATCACCATAACTTTTTCAGTTTTAAGGACCTAATAATTTTAGAGAATTTAATTAATTTAATTTAGAGAGAGTCAAAGAAATCAGCTAATCATGATCCTCCCATTGACTCATGAAGTCAGATTAAGGGAGACTATTGATAAGCTGATCTAGGAGCACCTAAATCAATCACACTAATTTACCTAGCTGATATGGGTCAGCTTGAATTATCGAGTGATTTGATCAACACATAATTTCACCAAGAAGGTCAGGTAAGTTAGATCGGTGGGAGGGTCTACCATGCTTACCTTTAACACCATCAGAAATGGTCAGGTAAGCAGGTTGCCAATTAAAAACCATCAATCTGGATTGCCAGACTTACCTTAGATACCAACTGGTTAATTAGTTTTGATTGGATCAACCTAACAGTTCATGCTAGGCCGCGTAGCATAGAATCAAATCCATCTTGATTCTTATTAAAGATATGGACTTGACCAACAACAATTATTATAATTGATCTAGAGAATCCTTGACCTAATCTAAGATAATTATTGGTTAGATTTAGTTAATTCTCTAATTTAGTCGATTCTTTAATCTAACCTTAGGTTTAACCCAACTAATGGACCTAATTTCTACTAACCAATTAACCCAAAAGTTATGATTTGTCTTAGGATCTTTAATTCATAATCTTGGATCCTAAACAAACAACTTCTTAAATCTTAATTAAGTTTTGGGATGATGGTTAGTTCAGCATTTTGAAAATAATTTTTATATTTATAAAATATTTTTGTAATATGGTTCTACCAATCAAGTTGCATGTTTGATTCATAATCAATATGCAAATAACATAAATCTACTTTAGATCTAATCAAAACATATTAATGCAATCCAAATTAAAATTATTTTAATTCTAATCTATGATAAATCACCTTAGATCTAATCTAACATATTTATGATAATAAAAATTAGATTAAAATATTTTTAATTAGATCATAAAATTTTTTAGACCAAATCTAAAATTTTTTGATCAGGATTTTAGATCAGCATGTACTAGGATAATCTTTTCACTATAAAGGTTAAACCTTACAATAAAACAATCTAATAAAATCAATGCATTTAATCTAAAATACATATTTTTTAGATTTAAATAATTTTAAATCTAATTAATCATAAATTAATATAGATTATATCTAATAATTTATGATTAACATTAGATCTGAATGAACCAGGACAACCTTTACACCGTAAGGGATAAATCTTACAGCAGGACAACCTTATAAATTAGTTCGTATGATTTATCTTTTAATTTTAAATTCAAACTATAGATTATAATTTAGATCTAATATAAAAAATAATCTAAACATATATCATAAATTTTGTAATAAAGAACCTATACTCTGATACCAATTGAAGAAAATGATCTAGGGTTTTAGGGATGGATTTCAAAACTTTTTTAGAAATCAGACAATGAAAGTAATAAATTAATCATATTAATTTATTTAAAATATATGAAGGAGCCCTAGATCTGGGATCCTATCACATGATTTAAGCATATAACTAAATCTAAAATTAAAATAATCAAAAGGTGATGTTGATTATATCATCCAAGCAATTCTAGATCTAGAGATTAGATACATAATAGAAAGAAGATCGTATCTTAGTTACCTTTGCAAGATGAGTTTCTTAACTCACTGATCTGAGCCTAAGGTCATTGGTCCAAGCTGCACATGTGTCTAGCCTCCATAGGTTGTCCACATAATGGTTCGATCGTCGATTTGAAGTTCGATGCAGGAAATCAGCATAGTATGCTAGTACTGTGCTTAAATGGCTGATCTGGATCTTTCTTCTTCAGAACTTGTACTCTCCAATTTTTAGAAGGAAGGAGACTTGTGAAGTAGAGAAGTCTCTCAAAATCACAAAACAAAGGAGGAAAAGGCAAAAGAAAATAACCCTAGAAGAAGAACCCTTCTTCTTTGTTTCTCTCACCTAGACTCTTGGACTTGTGTCTTCTCAAAACCCAATGCCCAAGGACTTTTCTCTCAATCCTTTCCTACACCCAATAGCCCTCTCTTAGATGAATAATCTCTGAAAAATTCATGCCATTAATCCCCTTATTTATAGAGATATGGAACAATCCTTGTCGAGGTCAAATACCTAGCAAGGAATGTCTAATTAAGGCAAGAGTAGTGGCATCCAACTCTTGGATGCCCTCTCATTCTTTCCTACTATGGACCAACAGGAATGGGCACACAAAAACTCCCAAAAAATCCATGAAAATATTAGAAAATATCTGGATGGGTTGGTGGCACAAAAGGATAGCTGTTTTGATTGGAACAAACTCTATGAAATAGTTTTTGAATTCAGAATAACTAGCTTTATTTGACTTGGTCCACAACTAACTACCAAGTAAGAGAGAAGGGGAGAAAGGTGTTGCTAATGAAGGCCTGGCAGTAAGGAATTTTTGCACAAAACTCAAAGGGAAAATGGCATGGGCTTTGGGAATTAGGGTGGTGCAAGGAAATGCAGGTCCTAGTCACACTAGGACTTCCAATTTGAGTTGGTCCAACTTGATCTTTGAATCAAATTAAATTAGAATTAATTTAACCCAATTCGAATAGATCTTAGTCCAACTAAGATCTTAATTAAATTAGATTAAATTAAATTTAATTATAATTTTAATTTTTAATCAAATTAGAAGTTGGGTGTATACAAGTCCTAATTGAACTAGGACTTGTTCTTTGTTACAACTGTTTAATCCAATAAATCAATTGAACTTGATCCAATCAATCCTAAACCAAATCTAATTAAATTAGATTTAATTAAACTTAATTTTAGCCCTCTGACTTAATCAAATTATGCTAATTAGTAATTCAATTACTAATCGATCCTCCTATAATACTTGCACTAGGTCAAACATTAATCATATTTATTGTTTGACCTTAAGAATAATTCTAAATCATCGATCAACCATCTGATCTGGTTGAGATCTTTTATGTGCATGACCTCATAGGTTCAAATCTAAGCCAGTAGCATAGAAATAAATTTTTCTACCAATTGAAGTGACCATCTAGTAATGATATCCGACGATCGGATAGGTCAAATGTGTAAAGTAATACCCTTAGAACCCACGTAGATATAGTTTTCGTATAATTCATCCCCTTGACCTTAATGCTCATAGGATGACTAAGAGTTTAACTATCAACCATGATAAGGTCATCTACATTATATTTCAAAATACTAAATCTATCTCATTGATTACTCTGGTAAAGATTTTGCTAAATTAAAATATAGTGATGTATTTTCTCCAATCTCTTGGAGTTGTCAATCCCATCTTGATCACTCATCGATTTTGTAAGTACTTGATTGTGTCCAAAAACCTTCCATTACTAAATTAGAAATTTAGATAATCTAACATCAAAGCACAGTGAGTTGCTTGCAAGCCATCGTAGTGATCTCAGGTCTAAGAGATTCTTATATCTATTTCCCATCAGAGCAATTCTTAATAGCAAAATGCTCCAAAGTTGGTCATGTTCAGTGATGATGTACCCTTACATCTCATCTGTATGCCATACCAATGTCTCCACACTCCTTGGTTAAGAGGATAACCAACCCATATGGCATACAACGATCTATACTTGATAAACATTGTCATTCTAATTAACAATATATCATTTGGTCATGAATAGTTTAAAGACTAATCGATAAATCCTCTCTTTATCGAAACTAAATAGTCCTAAGGACTTCATCAGAACAAATGAAGTTTATTAGAAGATGTAGAATTTATCATGAAAAAGCTAAAATATTATTTTATTTAATAAACCATTTATAAGTATAAAATAGCACAATCGTTAATAGGTTGATAATTGGCTTTGGAACATAATTTCCAACCCCGAAGGCCTTCAAACCCTCATGGAAATCTTCATCCACATCAGGATGAGATTTACTTCTAGTTTCTGACATGGTTGGCTATTATCCTTGTTAGGATAAGGTCCATCTCTTGTTCCTAACAAGATTGATGGGGTGCAAAAGAGTCATTGAAAGGACCTTTCCTCAATATCTTCTGTTTAAGAATCGGAGGCTTTTCATCCCCTATGGGGATCTTTATCCATGTCGGGACAAGATTCACCTCCTATTCTTTATATTATTGGCTATTATCCTAGTAAGGATGAGGTCCACCTCCTATTCCTAACAAGATTACTAGGATGCAAAAGAGATATGAAAAGGGCCTCTCCCCGTTACCTCCTATTTAATAATCAGAGGCCTTTAATCTTCCATGGGGTTCTTCATCAACGTCAGAACGAAATTCACCTACTATTCCTGACATGGTTGGCTATTATCCTTATTAGTATGAGGTCCACCTCTTGTTCCTAATAAGGTTGTTGGGGTACCAAATGGCCTTTGAAAGGGCCTCTCCTCGTTACCTCTTGTTTAAGAATCAAAGGCCTTCAATCTCCCATGGGGATCATCATCCACATCAGGACAAGATTCATCTCCTATTGTTGATGTGGTTGGCTATTACCCTAGCTAGGATGAGGTCCACCTTCTATTTCTAATAGGATTGCTAGGGTGCAAAAGAGCCAACGAAAGGATCTCTTCCCATTATCTCTTGTTTAAGAATCGACGATCTTCAATCCCCCATAGGGATCTTCATCGACATCAGTATGAGATTTACCTCTTGTTCCTGAGGTGGTTAGCTATTACCCTTGTTAGGATGAGGCCCACCACCTATTCCTAATAAGGTTGTTGGTGTACAAAGGGCTATTGAAAGGGCCTATCCTTATTACCTCCTATTTAAGAATTGGAGGCCTTCAATCCCCCTATGAAGGTCTTCATCCACATCAAGATGAGGTTCACCTCCTATTCCTGACATGGTTGGCTATTGCCATTGTTAGGTTGAGATCCATCTCTTATTTCTAACAAGATTATCGGAGGATAAAAGGACTCTTAAAAGGGCCTCTTCTCGTTACCTTCTATTTAAGAACCAAAGGGCTTCAATCCTCTGTGGGAGTCTTCATCCACGTCTTGATGAGGTTCATATTCTATTTTTAATATGGTTGGCTATTATCCTTGTTAGGACAAGGTTCACCTCCTATTACTAAAAAGGTTGCTAAGGCGCAAAAGGACCGTTGAAAGAGACACTCCTTGTTATCTCTTATTTAAGAATCGGAGGTCTTCATTCTTCCATTGGAGTCCTCATTCACGTCAGGATGAGGTTCACCTCCTATTCCTAACGTGGTTGGCTATTACCCTTATTAGGATGAGGTCCATCTCCTATTCCTAACAATGTTACCAGGGAGCAAAAGGGCCATTGAAAGGGCCTCTCTCCATTATTTCTTATTTAAGAACTGGAGGCCTTCAATCCCTCGTGGGGGTCTTCATCCACGTCAGGATGAGGTGCACCATCTGTTTCTGATGTGGTTGGCTATTATTCTAATTTGGATGAGTTCTACTATTCCTAATAAGATTGCTAGGATATAAAAGGACCATTGAAGGGGCCTCTCCCTGTTACCTTCTATTTAAGAATCAGAGGCCTTCAATCCTCCATGGGGGTCTTCATCCACATCAGGATAAGGTTCACCTCCTGTTTCTGACATGGTTGGCTATTATCCTTATTAGGATGAGGTCCACCTTTTGTTCTTAACAAGATTGCTGGGTCGCAAGAGGATCATTGAAAGGATCTCTTTCCATTACCTTCTGTTTAAGAATTAAAGGCCTTCTACTTCATTTAAGAACGAAGTTTGGTTGAGTAATTTCTTGCAATTGCATCATTTTGCACCAAAGACAAGGATGTTAAAGTTAAGAAATTTTATTGAAATGAGGTTATTATTAATACATTCATAAATATTTTGAGTTCCAGGATCATGGGAATGTAGCCCTTCAAGCTCCTTTAGATAATAAACTCCCAGTCGGACAATTTCCAAGACCTCATATGGGCCTTCCATGTTTGGAGCGAGCTATCATTGATTTTATGGCTTAGAGATGTCTACTCGTTGTAGCACTAGGTCTCCAATCTTGAAAGCATTGCTCCTGACTTTGAAATTATAATATTGAGCCACTATCTGCTTGTAGGTTGCCATCCAAATTTGAGCCCTTTCCTATTTTTCTTCCAATAGATCAAGATTTGCCTGGAGGTCTTGTGAGTTATTCTATTCATTAAAGCCTTCAACTCATGCTAAGGGTAGTCCAAGCTCAACTGGTATGACCGCCTTAGTTCTAAAAGCTAAATCAAATGGAGTTTCTCTAGTTGACAATCTTTGGATAGTTTCATAAGCCTAGAGCATATGATAAAGTTCATCCGCCCATGTTTCTTTTGCTCACTCAAGCCTTGCTTTTATACCCTATAGTCGAGTTCTATTAGTTACCTCAGTCTTGCCATTTGCCTGAGGATGAGCTATGGACGTAAAATGATGGGAGATATTCAAATCTTCACAAAACTCAATAAACTTTGCTCCTACAAATTGGCATCCATTATCGGTGATTAAAGTCCGAGGTAGGCCGAATCTATAGACTATGAACTTCCAGACAAAGTCTTACACCTTAGCGTTAGTGATTTTGATTAAAGATTTATCCTCGATCCATTTGGTGAAATAGTCTATGTTGGGAATAAACCCTGCTCCTATCGAACTTTGGACCAGTGCCTGATCGAGAAGGATTTTCGATCATGGAAGAGCTTCAATTGTGGCTTTGCTTATCCCTAAGTCGACCAACCTTTAGTATGCCTGCCGATCTTTGGGACTGCTTGGACGAACTTCCTCTAGACTTCTCTACCAAACGAACTTCCTCCGGACTTGCCCTCTAGATGAACATTCTTCGAACTTCTGCTCCAGATGAACTTCCTTCGGACTTCTCCACTAGACAAACTCGCTCCAGATGGACTTCTCTATCAAACGAACTTCCTTCGGACTTCTCCTCCAGATGAACTTCCTCCGAACTTCTCCAGCAGATGAACTTCCGCTAGATGGACTTCTCCACCAGACGAACTTCCTTCGTACTTCTCATCTAGATTGACTTCTCCTTCAGTCGAACTTTCTTTGAATTTCTTCTTTAGATGGACTTCTCTACTAGACGAACTTCCTCCAGACTTCTCTTCCAAATGGACTTCTCCACCAAACGAACTTCTTCCAGACTTCTCCTTCATATGGACTTCTCCTGCAGTCGAACTTCCTCTAGACTTCTCCTCCAGATGGACTTCTCCACTAGATGAACTTATTCTGGACTTCTCCTCTAGATAGACTTCTCCTTCAGTCGAACTTCCTCTGAACTACTCCTCTAGATAGACTTCTCCATCAGTCAAACTTCCATTGGACTTCTCCTTCAGATGAACTCTCTCTCTAGATGGATTTCTGCATTAGTCAAACTTTCTTCTAGTTGCTTCAAGGGCTTCTCCCAACTGAACCTTTCTAGCTACTGATAGCGGTTCAGTTCGAACTTTAACAATTAAATCTCAACTGCCTACATGTTACAATAATGGACATATTGTGATAACAGACACTATCCTCTTTGACAAACACCACATGAACTGAATGGCCCACTACTCGATAGTTGCAGCTATCACCATCAGTTTGTTACAAGCTTCATCTATAAAAGAGATCTCTAGATACGTTTTCTCCAAGCTCTCTCTTCCATCTTGAAACTCTGCTACTTTTTCTGCTGAGCATTCAATTTTTTTTAGCTAGAAGAGCTGACTTGACCATCGGAGGGTCCTACCAGAGCCACCCCTCCTTCGATTTGGACTTCTTTTGCAGCTCCTGACAACGACCTTGGCTTTTTCAGCTCTAGCATGTTCCGACGTCAACTAGATTTTACACCAAAAGGATTGACGCTAGAGGAAGGGCCCTATTTCTTTTGATGTTTTCTTATTCTTAAAGGAGCACTCAGCAGAGATCTCTTTTCTCCTCCCTTGAAGTCCTTCTTCTTTTCCAGTCGATCTCATGAGGATGCCTCCTCGGAAGTCCTCGACTCGATGGTCAACCACCTCCACGACTAGATCTCATCCAGATCTGTCCAGCTCTATCTCATCCCCAGCATCTCAAGCTCTACCGACAGCAATGATGGATGTGGAGCAATTCAACCTATTGATCCAGTAGGTTAGAGGCCTCATTGAAGTAGTGCAATCCATGCAGCAACAACGGCCTCCAGTGCCTACCCAGCTAGAGCGGGCTACACAGAATCCTAGGATCCAGTATGGGGATGATCGACTTGGGTGAGTCGATTGAAAAAGGAAAGCAGAGGATAGAGAGCCCTTGCTCCGATCATGATTTGACTCCTGAGGGGACCTTACCCCCATTCTGCTAGAAGACTTTGGAGATCCATGATTGTGAGGATCACCTAGACCAAAAGCTGCAAGAAATGAACCAGCGGATCAAGAAACTCTATCACACTCTTTTCTCTCATGGTAATGATAACTGCACTGACCCTTTCTTTTCCCAAGAAATTATGTAGGAACCCATCTCGCCAAACTTCAAGCTTCCCCAGTGTGAGAGTTACGATGGGATTAAAGATTTGGTTGACCATCTGGAGGCCTTTTGGATAATGATGCTGCTCCATGGCATGCCAGATGCCATCTTATGCTGAGCTTTTTCCTCCATCCTGAAGGAACTAGTCAGGAACTGGTACTCAACCCTTAAGTTGGGTACTATCTTTTTCTTCGATCAGATGAGCCACCAATTCATAGCTTACTTCGTCAGCAGTCGACGTCCTCGATGAGGCTTGAATTTTTTCATCCATATCAAGCAGAAGGAAGGAGAGTCTATTTGGGCCTATGTCAACCACTTCAATGTTGCTTCTCTGGAGGTCCAGAACTTGGATCAATCTATTGCAATGGCCACATTGAAGAGCAGCCTCCAGAAGAATGATCTGTTATTCCTCCTAGAGAACAAGTACCCCAGGGATTTTATTGATACACTGGATCGGGCTGATGGTTATGCCCAGATGGAAAAGGCCTTCAAGGTGAAGGATGAAGAAGCCGTGAGAGAGTGGTAGGCGGATGATTCAAGCAAGCCCGTAGTTGAAGAAAAGCCAAGCAATGCTCGGCCGCACTCTAGAACTCCTTCCGAGCATAGACAAGCCTAAACTCCTACTCGAGCTCATCATCAGAGAAGCCCTGATCAAAGGGCATGGTAGGACTCTCCCCCTAGAAGGTTCCACATCTATGCTTCCCTTAATGCTCCGAAGACTCAAGTCCTGATGGAGATCAAGGAGTAGCTATCGAGGTTGGAGAAAATGTGGTCTCATCCTACCAAGCAAAATCCTAATAAGTACTGCCTCTACTATCATGACCATGGTCACAATACTGAGGAATGCATCCAACTCCAAGACGAGATCAAGGAGCTCATCAGACGAGATCGATTTGATCGATTCCTACGATGTCGGCCTAAAGTAAGGAAAGATCGGCCAAGGATGCTACCCCAGCACGAACCATCAAGAAGGGAAGAGCAACAAGAAGATCAGCCATCCCTCGGTATCATCAATACCATTTCTGGGGGACTTCGATGGAGAGAGGCTAGCGGATCGATGGGGGAATCGAAGAGGCAGAGGATTGAAGAACCAATATCTTTCACTAATGAAGATGCTCAAGGAGTTTAGTTTTTACATAACAACGTAGTTGTAATCTCTCTAAACATTACTGACTATGATGTATGCAGCATTCTGATAGATAATGAAAGCTCTGCCCATTTCTTATTTTATGATGCTTTCTCTAAAATGTCTATACCTAATAACCACCTAGAACCTATGAATTCTCCATTGGTGGGTTTCACTAGCGATGTAGTGCCAGTTGAGGGAATAATAACACTAGCTGTGGCTATAAGACAATATCGTAAATAGGCCAAAGCGTAGGTCAACATTTTGGTAATAAAAGCTCCATCTACTTACAACGCAATTCTCAGCCAACCTGATCTGAATGCACTTCGGGCAGTAGTATCCACCTAATATCTAAAGATAAAGTTTCCAACAGATCATGGGATTGAGGAGCTCAAGCTCTAGCAAAGCATTCTACGCCATCGCCATACAAAAAAGTGGCCAACCTAACCATTGTCCAGTTAATGGGCTGGATGTTCGTGATGACCTTATTGAGGAGCTGGGAGAACCCACGGAAGACCTGGTAGCTGTCTCTCTAGATGATGGCAACATAGAACACATGATGTAGATCGGTTCTAGCTTGGACGGAGAAGTTTGGAAGCAGCTCATTGCTTTCCTACAGAAGAATGTCGATGCATTTTCCTGGGTCTCTGCAGACATGCTAGGAATTGACGTCAAGGTCATGGAGCATCGACTGGCTGTTGATCCCAAATGCAGACCAATGAAAGAAAAATTTTAAAGCCATGCACCAAAAGGATAGAAGGCAATAGTAGAGGAAGTGGGCAAACTTCTTAAAGCTGGGTTTATTCTAGAAGCAACTATCCAGTTGGGTCTCCAACGTGGTCCTAATCAAGAAGGCCAATGGCAGATGGAGAATGTGCATAGACTTCAAAAGGCTGAACAAGGCCTGTCCAAAAGATAGTTACTCCATGCCCAGAATTGATCAACTGGTGGATGCAACTTTGGGCCATGAGCTTCTCACCTTCATGGATACCTTCTCCGACTACAATCAAATTCAGATGGTATCGGAGGATGAGGACAAAACTACTTTTATTACTGACTGTGGTCTTTATTGTTACAGGATCATATCCTTCAGGCTCAAAAATGCAGGTGTGACATATCAGCGTCTGGTCAATATGATTTTTAGAAAGCAGATCGATCGCAACATGGAGGTCTACGTAGATGACATGCTTATCAAGAGCCAAACTTCGATCAGTCATGTAGCTGACCTTGAAGAGACCTTTAACGATCTTCGAAGATATAAGATGAAGTAGAATCCGAGCAAGTGCACCTTCTGAGTAACCTTAAAAAAATTCTTGGGATTCATGGTCTCGAGGCAAGGAATCGAGGCCAATCCGGAGTAGATCCAAGCCATCCAGAAAATGACTACCCCAAAATCAATAAAAGAAGTTCAGCATCTAATCGTGAAAGTGGCATCATTAAATCACTTTGTCTTGAGGTTGGCTGAGTGGTGCATGCCTTTTTTCTAGGCCCTCAAACAATTAAAAAACTTTTGCTGGACTATGGAATGCCAATAAGCATTCGAAGAGCTCAAAAGCTACCTTGGCTTGCCTCCTCTACTGGCTAAGTTCGAACTTGGAGAAGGATTGTTTTTGTACTTGGCAGTCTCCCCAACAGCCATCGTAGTGGTTTTAGTCAAAGAAGAGGCAAGAATGCAGTGGCCGATCTACTATATAAGCTGAGTCCTGAGGGATGCAGAGACCAGGTACATTAAATTGAAAAATTAACTTATCCTCTTTTGATTGCAGCCAGAAGACTTCAGCCCTACTTTTAGGGACACACAATAACACTCCTCACTGATTAGCCAATCAAGATAGTTCTTCATCGAATAGATGCCTCTAGGATAATCACAAAATGGGCAATTCAGCTCACAAAGTTTGACATCAACTATCAACCTCGGCCATCAATCAAAGCTTAGATACTAGTCGATTTTATCATTGAATGCATAATTCTAGATGATATTGAACCTGAGCAGAATGAGGCCAGCATTCCATGGCTACAACCAAGCTTCCCCGAAGAAAGAGCGGACCTTTACGAAGGTTTCTAAGCCCTGTATGTGGATGGCTCTTCCAATGCTTTCGGTGTAGGAGCTGGACTAATCTTGGTCAACCCAAAATGGATTATTGTCAAGTATGCACTATATTTTGAGTTTTCTACAATGAACAATAGAGTAGAATATGAAGCTCTAATAGCGGGACTGAAGATAGCAAAAGAACTAGAAACAAATCAGCTCCAAGCTTATAATGATTCGCTGTTGATAGTGGGATAGGTCAGCGGTGATTACGAGGCTCGAGAAAAAAATATGATAAAATACCTTGAGAAAGTGAAGAGCTTAACTCCAGCATTCAACAATTTCAATATCCAATAGATCTCAAGGGTGAAAAATGCTAGAGTTGACCTTCTATCCAAATTGACCACACTTGCCCCCAATGAACTTTCGAAGGAAGTATACTTTGAAGTACTGAAATGCCCATGCTCGGAAGAGTCGCTGACTACCATGCAGATTGACCATGAGCCCTACTGGATTGATCCATTGACTACTTATCTCAGAGGTGGAACTCTCCCTCTCATCCTAATAGAAGCTAAAAAATTAGGAAACTAGGCCTCTCGGTATGTACTTTACGAAGATAAACTATATAAGAGATCATATTCTTTGCTGCTTTTAAGATGTCTTCGATCTTTCGAGGTCAATTTTGCATTATAAAAAGTGCATGAAGGAATCTATGAAAACCATCTAGATGCCAGATCCTTATCTCACAAGCTACTTCAGTAGGTTATTATTGGCCAATTATGCATTAAGATTGCATCGAATATGTTAAAAAGTATGACCGCTATCAAAGGAATGCAAATATAAATAGATAGCCAACCTTCGAGCTTACCCCACTAAGCATTCCTTGGCCATTTGCATAATAGAAAATGGATATACTTGGCCCATTCCCGATGGCACCCAGACAATAGAAGTTTTTCTTAGTTGCAATCGACTACATCACCAAATAGATTAAGGCCGAACCCCTAGCAAAGATTACAGAAGCCAAAGTGCAATACTTTATCTGAAAGTCGATTGTTTGTAGATTTGGCCAACCCTAAATCTTTATTATAGACAATGGGTGACAATTTGCTGGGTGGAAGTTCGCTGAGTTTTGTGAAGATTTGAATATCTTCCATAACTTCACATTAGTAGATCATCCGCAAGCGAACGATGAAGTAGAAGTGACTAATAGAATCTTATTACAAGGCATCAAGATAAGGCTTGAAAGAGCAAGGGAGACTTGGGTGGATGAGCTTTACCATGTCGTATGGGCATATCGAACTATCCAAAAACTGTCGATTGCAGAAACATCATTCACATTGGCCTTTAGAATAGAAGCAGTCATCTCGATAGAGCTCAAGCTGCCACCGGTATGGGTTGTAGCCTTTAGCGAATAATGTAATTTGCAGTACCTCAGAACAAACCTTGATCTGCTTGAGGAAAAATGAAAAGAAGTTCAAGTTCGGATGGCTGCATATAGATAAAGAGTTGCCTACTACTATAACTCCAGAGTCAAAGGTAAAATATTCAAAGTAGGAGACTTGGTAGTTCGACTAGTAGCCGTTTCATAATCTTAAAACCAGGAAAAGCTCGCCCCAAACTAGGAAGGTCCTTATGTAGTCAAAGAGGTCATCTAGCTTGGAACTTATTACTTGAAGGAGCTCGGAGGCACCAATCTCTCATGCCCATTGAGCTTGGTGAACTTACGCATGTACTATCAATAATCACATTTCAATAACATCTCCTTATTTTAATATCTTCGATCTTGGTGCAAAACTATAATGAAAGGAAATAGCCTCCCAAATTTTGTCATCAGATGAAGTTAGTCCTGTTAGAAATAGGAGGAGAATCTCGTTATAACATTGAGCTAAAGTGCAGACCTTCGTTTCTTAAGTCGGAATTCGGGGAGAGGTTCTTTCAATGATCCTTTTATGCCCCATATCCCTATTAGAAATAGGAGGAGAACCTCATCCTAACATTAGGCTAAATTGAAGACCTCGATTACTTAAGCCAGGACGTGAGGAGAGGCCCTTTCAATGGCCCTTATGTTCTCCTATAGTCCTAGTAGAAATAGGAGGAGAACCTCATCCTAACATTGAGCTAAAGAGAAGATCTTGGTTACTTAAGTCGGGATGTGTGGAGAGGCCCTTTCAGTGGTCCTTTTGTGCCCCTATAGCCCTATTAGGAATAGGAGAGGAACCTCAGCCTAACATTGAGCTAAAGTGAAGACCTTGGTTACTTAAGCCAAGATGTAGGGAGAGATCCTTTTGACGATCTTTTTGTGTCCCTATAGCCCTATTAGGAATAGGAGGCGAACCTCGTTCTGATATTGAGCTAAAGCGAAGACCTTGATTACTTAAGTCAAGATGCGGGAAGAGGCCCTTTCAACGATCCTTTTGCACCTCTATAGTCCTATTAGGAATAAGAGGGGAACCTCATCCTAACATTAAGCTAAAGTGAAGACCTTGATTACTTAAGTCAGGATGTGGGAAGAGGCCCTTTCAACGGTCCTTTTGTGCCCCTATAGCACTGTTAGGAATAAGAGGAAAAACTCATCCTAGTATTGAGCTAAAGCGAAGACCTCAGTTACTTAAGTCGGGATGCAGGGAGAGGCCCTTTCAATGGCCCTTTTGCATCTTCATTTTCTTATTAGGAATAGAAGGGGAACCTCATCCTATCATTGAGCTAAAGTGAAGACCTTGGTTACTTAAGTCGGGATACTGGGAGAGATCTTTTCAACGATCCTTTTGTGCCCCTATAGCTCCTTTAGGAATAGGAGAAAAACCTCATCCTAACATTGAGCTAAAGTAAAGACCTCGATTACTTAAGTCAGGATGTGAGGAGAAGCCTTTTCAGGCCTTTTTGTGCCCTTATAGTCCTGTTAGGTACAGGAGGATAACCTCATCCTAACATTGAGCTAAAGCAATGACCTCGATTACTTAAGCCATCCCTATAACATCGCTAGGAATAGGAGGAGAACCTCGTCCTAGCAAGAGCAAAAAATGCATCGACAACCTCATCCTAACATGGGTAAAAATCTCTGGTTGCTTAAAATGGAGGAAAAATACTATTCGATGCTCATCCTGCTAATAGAGAAGGTAAAGAGAATAAAAGAGTCATCAAACATCTAATCCATGCAAGAGGACAATAGAAGAAAGTGTCATTTCATTAAAGTTAAGGATAGTTACAAAACAAGAGTCTATAAGACCAAGTACAAAATAGAAGGACGGGCAAAATACTAATAAGGATCGGGTTCCTCAGACTTTGGACTACTAGTAAGTACTAAGGATTCCTTTAGAATGAAGATCTCTTCTTCAAGTTCTTTCATCCTTGTCAAGTTGTTGCAAAACATCTGGTCAGCCCATCAGTAGTTCTCCTCTGACTCCCGTAGCCTCCTTAGAACCTCCGATTCAACTTCTGCAACCTTAATGACTTGTTGCTCGCAAGCCAATTGGATCTTCAGCTACTGAACCTCGGCCTTCTCCTGCCTGATAAATTTAGAGAGTTCGCCCATGATCATCCTCAAGGTTGCAACCTACTCTGACTTCCTACTCGATCCAGAATAATAGCTATGAATGAGCTACTTTTGGAGCCAGACTACCTCGCTCTCAACAACACGAAGCTTCTACTCAAGTTTGGATATTCTTTCACTCCAAGCTAACTGATAAGTATCATAAGTGAGCTCGGCATCACGCAACTGCTTCTGGAGCATGGAGAATTTCTTCGACCAATCCCACTCATAGCATGCTTTGTCAGAGGACCATGGCGAACACCCTTCTAACAATCGAATCTTCTTCTTGGCTGCTTCTAGCCCAATCTCGAGGGATTTGATCTTTGCCGTTAAAGCCCAAGACTTGTCGCTGACGTTTTTCTTGAGTTCGACAAGCTCCTTCTCAAAGACACCCTTCTTGATGGCAAGACTTGCAAAATTTTGCATGTGGATCTTGCGAAGATGGGTGACCTAAATTATTACTTCCGAAGCATTTTTCTTGAATTTCTGAAGTTCATCTTTAGTTTTCTTCAATTTCTTTTTCAGCTGATGAACTTCTTTCCTCAAATGTTTAAGATGAGCCTTCAATTAGATGCCCTGAGGAAGTGGATCGGCATTGACTATGGACTACATCCAATGCATGAAAAATATTCAAAAGCACTCGAAGGTATTGACAAAAAGAAATTTACTTTCATTAATTAAAGTTCTTCGAGTACAGGGTAAGGTAGAAAAAAAAATACAACTATCAAGAACTCCCAACCTCGAAAGGAGAAACAAGAGAGGAGCACAGTGCTCGAGCAGCAATTGCAGACTCGGGAGCCAATTCTGTAGATTTAGAAGGAGCAATAGCGGAGCTCAATGCTTCAGGAACAACCTCGGGCTCTAGTATAGGTTTAGGCGCCTCGACAGTAGGCTTGGAGGGCTCAAGGGATACTTCGGTAGGACAAGGGTCGATCGCAATAGCTGATGGTCCAGCTTCTTCATCAGAGACATCTCCATAAAGAAAATCAAGATCAAGTTTGGGAAACTTCCCAGCCACTTGATCCTCACGAAGCTTATACCCCCTTTGAAAAGCCTCCTGACTGAAGGCAATGTTCAGGTCCATTATTTGAGACAAAATCTTGAACTCCTCCACTGCTTGGACCTTTGCCTCCGAGATCTGCTTTGAGGTTTCATCCTTTATCTTAGGAATCTTGACCTCAACTTTTGTCCTCCTCTCTTTCTTCAAAGCCAAAGCAGCCTACGATCCCGCTAGAAGAAGCTCTTCCTTCTGGAGTGCCTCCTGAAGGGCCCCAACCTTGGCCGTCTTCTCCTCTATGAGATGGTCAGCTACAGCGGTCCTCTTCCGAAGATGGTCAACTTCGGCCTGGAGGTTCTCCTAAACCCTTGATGACTCTGACTTCAAACGGTTCACCTTTTTGATCTGTGCTAGCAATTGGTGATCTGACTACAAGGAGCAAACAAAGTTATACATGCATTAGAGGGGAAAAGAAAGAAGAGATGTAGCGGGATGATTACCTAAAAGAAGGTACCAAGAGAGTCCTAGATGAGTTGGGCATCATCGAGGTCGACCATCTGATCAACGATCTCAGGTTAGGCAAACTTGTTGACCAGCTCCCGTATGGTGTCTGGGGTGCTGAAGGAGCCCTCTTCCAAGTCGTCATTATCATTGGATCGACTAGGACGAGCCTTGCATTGCACCTTCATAATGGACAACTTTTTCTTCTTTTTCTTCCCCTCTCCCTCTTCTCTCTCGATAGGATGATCCTTGGCAAGGAAACTCGCAGACGCAGGAGGCACCGAACCCCTAGCGACATCAATCTTGGCAATAGGGGAAACCTCGATAGGGCAAGGGACTTCAACAATCTCAATAGCTTTGAAAGTGGTAGCGGCAGTGGGAGGAGTCGTGGAGCTCAGGATGATAATCTACATCCTCTTCGAACTCTCTCCTGATACTTTTCCCTTTCTTTTTTGGGCATGAAGTCCTTTGGCAAGTATGTCAATGGCTTGAGCATCCATCTCTACAACAAATAAGAGATCATAATCAGCAACATCCAAATACATAAAAAATCCTATGAAAATTTGAAGCTTGCAAAAAAGTACCAGCCAGGTCGAGGGGACTCAAACCCATGTTGAATAGAGTTTGATCCTTCAAAAGTTTGGATAGAAGGGGAGCCCGGTAATTCCTTAGTTTACCAACAGAGTCAAGATCACCCCTATCTAAACTAGGAGCTCGATGGATTGACTCTCTAAGAAGACCCCAAGGAGGAAGCCCTTGCATTAAAGTTCAGCAAGATACCAAAAAGAACCTCTCCTTCCAGTTGTGGATAGAAGAAGGGACTCCTTTCAATAACCCCTTCTTGCCAAACTGGGGAGAAAAGTACCATCAGTCTCTCGCAGAAGGGTGGCACTTGAAGGTGTAATAGTTTCTAAAGAGGGAGATGGTTAGATGAACTTCGGCAAGATGGCAAAGAGAGAGGAATCCAATCAAAAACCTGAAGGAGCTTGGTACTACAGAGGCAAGTGAAATGTTCAAAAAGTGAAAAAGACTAATTACAAAAGGTGAGAGAGGAAGCCTTAGTCTAGCATGAAGGGTTTTCAGGTATAGAAAAAATCGACTAGGTGTGGGAGAGAAAGCCCGATCGCTGGGTTCAGAAAGTTCTAGTTCATACTAATCAGTGAAAGATTATTTAAAGATGGAGAGCAAGAAATGGTGTCAGGTATAAAGGTTGGATGGGATACACTTCTGAGTTCGGCCCTCTCACCGGAGTTGGGGTTTCGAGAGATCGAATCAGATGGACTCCAAGAATTGGATGATTGAGTAATTTCAGAAGACATTTGGATCAAACTCAAATATAGAAAAACCCCAAAAATTGAAGAAACTAAAGCACAGAACTGCTACGGAGAAACTAAAAGAATGAGATGCAAAAGATGACAAAATAATCAAGAGAAAGGTTTCGAAGCTAGCCTAGTTAGGTCTAGAAGATCAACGAGATGACTAGCATGGTAGGAAATGAACGGGAAAAATGTCGGCAAGGGAAGAAATCGAAAGAAGGAATCAAAGTGCTCTTAGGCAGAAAGAAGAAAATAGCGGAAGGAAAGAGAAGAGTGTAAGAAAGAATGAGCCCTTAGGAGAAAGTGCCAGACCTAAATATCTCATAGAGTTTGAAACGGTTATGATGTAATGGTTCCTCCAGTCCGTCTCCAATTGACGCGCATCCCACTCATTGTGACTGGTGACTGACGGTTGATAGAACCATAATTATGCCATACATGGGGCAGCATCTCAGTGCAAGTTTTGAAATTCATCTTTTCAGGTTGCTTCGCATTTATGGAGGCTTCGATGCCAGTGCAATAAACGCCAAAACTTTCCATCTTGCTAGCGCTAAGTCTGGATTGGAACTTCGACAATCGCCTTTTCTATACTCCCTTCCCTCAAATTTTAAACTCAAAAGTAGGATGACTATTGTTGGACATAAATCCCACTCTTGCTGAACTTTAGACCGGCACCTGATCGAGAAGGATTTTCGATCATGGAAGAGCTTCAACCATGGCTTCACTTGTCCCTAGATCGACCGACCTTTAGTATGCCTGCTGATTTTTGGGACTTTTTGGACGAACTTTCTCCAGACTTTTCCACCAGAAGAACTTCCTCCAGACTTCTTCTCCAGATGAACTTTCTCTGGACTTCTCCACCAGACAAACTTCTTTCAGACTTCTCTAATAGACGAACTCCCTTCAGACGGACTTCTCCATCAGATGAACTTCTTTCGAACTTCTTCTCTAGACAAACTTCATCCGAACTTCTCCACTAGACAAACTCCATCCAGATGGACTTCTCCGTCAGATGAAGTTCCTTTGGACTTCTCCTCCAGAAGGACTTCTCCATCAGACGAACTTTCTCTGAACTTTTCCTCTAGATGGACTTCTCCTTCAGTCAAACTTCCTCTGGACTTCTCCTCCAGATGGACTTCTCCACTAGATGAACTTTCTTCGGACTTCTCCTCTAGATGGACTTCTCTACCAGTCGAACTTCCTTTAGACTTCTCCTCTAGATGGACTCTCTACCAGATGAACTTCCTCTGGACTTTTCCTCCAAACGAACTTCTCCTTCAGTCAAACTTCCTCTGGACTTCTCCTTCAGTCAAACTTTCTCTGGATTCTCCTTCAAATGAACTCTCTCTCTTGATGAATTTCTCCATCAGTCAAACTTCCCCCAAATTCCTTCCAATCATTCGAAGGGCTCCTTTTAGCCTAACCTTTCTCGCTACTAATAGCAGTTCAGTCCGAACATCAATAATTAAATCTCAACTACCTACATGTCATGATAATGGATGCATTATGACAACAGATACTACTCTCTGTAATAAACTCCACGTGACCTCAACGATCCACTACTCGATAGTTGCGACTATCACCATCAGTTTGTTACAGACTTCATCTATTAAAGGAACCCTCTAGATACATTTTCTTCAAGCTCTCTCTTCCATCTCAAAACTCTGCTACTTTCTCTACTGAGCAGTCCATTTCTATTGGTCGAAAGAGCTGATTTGACCATCGAAGTATCATACCAGAGCCACCCCTCCTCTGATTTGGACTTCTTTTTCTAGTCCCAATCGCAACCTCGGCTTCTCTTGCTCCAGCCAGTTTGGGCATCAACCAGATTTCGCACCAACAGTCTACAACCACTAGAAGAAACTTTTGCTATCTGGATGCGATGGAAAATGACCCAAGTATATCCATTCCCCATTGTGCAATTGGCCATGGAGCACTTAAAGGTATGAGTTGGAAAGCTGACTGTCTTTAAATATTGACATTCTTTTGACACTAATCACACCTCCTTACATAATCAGTGGCATCGTATTGCATAGTTGGCTTGTAGTATTCTTGATAGAGTAGTTTATAAGATAATGATCTAGCCCTAAGGTAATTTCTACACAAACCTTCGCGAACTTTCCTTAGGACATAATTGGCTTCAAATGGTCGAAGACACTTAAAAACTGGCAAAGAGTAGGATCTTTTATACAATTTACCCTCATATGAGACGTAACGGGAGGCCCAATTCCTCAATTTCCAAGCTTCCTTAGGGTCTCTAGGGAGAATGCCATCTTTTAGATAGAGTATCAATGGATCAATCAAACTAGCCTCAGGATGTACTTGCATTATGGTCTGGGTCTCCTCTAAACTTGCATGCTGAAGAACTTCAAAGAAAATCTCCTTGGGTATTTCATTTAGGGCTTAAATAGCCAATTTGGATAGAAGGTCAGCCCTTGCATTTTCTGCATTAGAGATCTATTGAATATCAAAACTATCAAAGGCTGAGATTAAGCTATATACTTTGTCCAAGTATTTCTTCATGATTTCTTCTCGGGCTTCATAGCTACCATTGACTTCTCTCACCACCAATTAAGAATCACTATAGACCTTAATACGATCTGCCCCCAATACTTTTGCTACTTTTAATTCAATAATCAGGGCTTCATATTTTGCTCCATTATTGATAGCAAAAAATCCAAAGTGTAGTATATGATCAATAATAACTCCTTTCGAATTGATAAGAATTAAGCCTGCACCTACTCCAAATGCATTAGATGAACCATCTGAAGAAAAATCGTGATTTTCTGAACCAGGTTCGTTCAGATCTGATCGAATCAAGAGATATATTTCAAAAATTTTTTTATTTGATCCAGATTAGATCTGAGATATTTTAGATCTGATCTTTATTATTTTAATAATTAAAATAAATTTAAATAAATTTAATTTAATTTAATTTACCTTAATGTATGGTAATCCTATTACCCATTGATGATCCTGTAAGCAATGGAAGGTTTTGGATCTGGCCATGCAAGTGCTTGGCCTCTATCGGTGGATACTCGAGCTAGATCTAGAGATCCTCTTCTTCTCTATCATATCTCCAAAAATCAGATCTGAATATGATTTGGAGGATCTTCAAAATACCTTTCAAAGATCAACAATTGTCCTTTGCAGCAGCGCAGCCTTCTAGCTTTCTGTCACCTTTCTCTCATCTGGATTGCACCAACTTGGATCCCAAACTACTTTGGGCATGGAGAGGAGAGGGAGAAGATGGTCTTGGCATGGAGGAGGAGGAGAGAGGCAGCCTTAGGGCATGGGGAATTTTTAGATACTCCTTGAGTTGGGTGCAAGGTCTTATTTATAGACTATGCGTGATCCAACTCCTCTTCTTCCCAATCAATCACAATCCTTTGTGAAATAAGATCTAAATCTGACTGGTGGGAATAGAGTCCCTTGGATTCATCCTTAGATGGTGCCTAAGAGAAGTCAAAGTTGGTTCTTAGGAGGAGTCTAATCGAAATCCAAAAAAGGAGATGGAGTCCTTGTCCAATAGGGACTCCTGGGCGCCTCCAGCTTGGGCGCACGCCACCCTTGACGTGCGCTGGTGGCGTGCGCCCTCCTCCTTGCTAGCTTCTAGCAGGGGGACAAGCCCCACCAGCTCTTCAATAGGTGCATGACACATGGATAGAAGTCGAAGTGTCAATGGTCAATATTTGACCAGTCCAAGGTCAACTTTTGATCAATGTCAAAGGACGAGAAATGGCAGGTGACGAAAAATGGCAGGTATTATCTTACAAAATAAGACAACCCTTTTCTAATCTGGACAAGCTCTAGTTAGATCAAGTGAAGGCCTCTGATCGAGCACAAACTCTTTTTGCTAGTCAGAACAACTATTTATGATAGTAAAAAAAGAACGTTTAGGTTCAATCGAGTGCTAGTATGATTTTCTTGAACCTAATTGAATCTCATTCAGATCAATTGAACTGGATTAGTTTAATTGATGATCACCAAATTCAAACCCTTGATTGTGTGACCCAGTTATGTTTGGTTCTATATGGTAATAGGATATGTCATGATTCTATCATCGACATCATCGAAACTCCTTTCGATGGATCAAAACTCTTCTGATTCGAATAGCTAGAATGATCGATCATCTAAATCATTCTAATTACTCCCAAAATCCATCGGTGACACCTAGCAGTATAGGTGGCAACCCATCAAAGCTGAATGCGAACCTCTTGGTGCAGCTACCTATGTGATTAAATTCTTCTATCTTGAGCGTCGATCAGATTAGGGTTAAGGTGAACTCGTCAAACCCTAGTTTTTGTCATATGATGTAATCATTCGATTCAAGTCCGATGTGAAAACCTAAATAGAAACTCTTTCTATTATTTCACTCTACCATGACCATGAGCTTCTAGACTTGATTCTCATGATCATCATAGGGCTGCTGCTCTACCATCGAGGTAGATAGATTCCATCCTGATGCAATCGAGTTCCTACAATGAACATGCTATGGCCAACATACACCTCAGGATTCTGGATGGCTAGGAGATCAAGTTATGATGTAGTCAAACTATAACACCCTCAAGGTGAACTACCAATGCACCTCAGGTCAAAGAACCAGACACACCACTGCAGCATCGAGTCAGTCATTGATGAGAAGGTAGACTTCCTAATGACTATTCGAGGTGGTCACGCTCAGTGCCTTCTTTCTCTAACGAGTACCCATACTCTCACTTCAGTGTCTCCACACCGTAGACACAAGACTCATCTACTAAAGAGAAGCGATTATATACCAACCTTCTGGATCAATCACCATCCTCGTGATGATCATATGGTTAGGAGCATTTTATGAGTTAATAATGATTATTCATGTCTTAAATTTTCAACTCTTGAAAATATGAATTATCATTATCTTTAACTCAAAGGATGTATTACAGACACTAAATACACATATATGAGTGAAAATAATCCATTTTATTGATTATAGTCAAAATTATAATTTTTCCCCTAGAAGTGTATTACAAGTGTTAGCCAATTCTGGCTTCTAGGGCACATATATCTAACAATCTCCCACTTATCCTAAAGTCAATTGGCTACAAGTCTAAGTTCCATCTTCTTAAGGTGGGCTTCGATCTTCTACTGGTCCAATGGCTTTGTAAGCGGGTCTGCAACATTGTCCGTGGAGTCGACTCTCTTGACCTCGATGTAACCCTTCTCGAGGTAATCGCGGATGAGGTGGTATCACCGCTCATTGTGCTTGGATTTTTGGTTAGACCTTGGCTCCTTAGCAAGGGCTATGCATCATTGTTGTCGCAGTACAGGGGAATGGCATATGATGGCATTACTCCAATTTCTACAGCAAACTTTTTGTACCAGAATGCTTCCTTCGTAGCCTCTGATGCAGCGATATATTCTGCTTCCATGGTGGAATCTGCTATCACGGTTTCTTTCAGTTGACAGCACCACCATTGCACACAAACAGACTTGCAGATGTCGACTTTTGATCATCTACATCGGACATGAAATCCATGTCTGTGTATCCCTGGACTTGGAGTTCTCCGTTACCAATGACCAACATCATATCCTTAGTTCTTCTCAAGTACTTAAGGATATATTTCATAGAAGTCCAGTATTTTTCACCTGAATTTGACTGATTTCTGCTTGTGACACTCACAGCATGGGCTATATCAGGTCTTGTACATAGCATGGCATACATGAGGCTCCCTATTGCAGAAGCATAAGGGATCTTGCTCATGTGTTCTATTTTCTCAGGTGTGCTGGGGCACATCTTCTTGGAAAGATGAATACCATGTCTGAAGGGTACTAATTCCCTCTTAGAGTTTCCCATACTAAACCTCTTTAGTACTTTCTCTATGTACATTTTCTGTGAAAGTCCTAGCATCCTATTCGGTCTATCCCTATAGACCTTAATTCCTAGAATAAAGGATGCTTTACCTAGGTCTTTCATGAAGAATTCCTTGGACAACCATATTTTGACTATCGTCAGCATGGAAATATCATTCGCAATAAGGAGGATGTCATCCACGTACAATACAAGGAAGACAGCAGCGCTCCCACTGACCTTTTTGAAGACACATGGTTCCTCTTCATTTTTGATGAAATCAAACTTTTTGATCACATCATTGAAATGAGTGTTCCAGCTCTGAGATGCATGCTTAAGTCCATATATGGACCTTTGCAGCTTGCAAACCTTGTGATCAGTATCACTAGATGTGAAACCTAGCGGCTATTCCATATAGATATCTTCCTCAAGATATCTATTCAAGAATGCCATTTTTATGTTCATTTGCCATATTTCATAATCGAATAGGCTACCATGGCAAGCAATGTGCGGATGGATTTTAGCATAGCTACTGGAGAAAAGGTATCTTGATAGTCAATGCCTTCGTGTTGACTATAACCTTTTGCCACTAGTCTAGCCTTGAATATCTCCATATTTCCATCTACACCAATCTTTCTCTTGAAGATCCATTTACACCCAATAGGTATTATACCTTCTGATGGATCTACCAAGATCCAGACTTGGTTCGAGTGCATTGAGTCAATTTTTGACTGCATTACCTCTTACCATTTCTTGGAGTCGATATCTAATATCGCCTCGTTGTAGGTTTTGGGATCATCACCATGAGCACCATTACCTACGAGGAACATTTCCTCTACTTCCTCTAAAATAATATCTAAGTATCTTTCAGGAGGATGGGAAACTCATTCCGATCTACGAGGTGGAGGAGGTAGTATTCTTATTGGCTCAACCAAATTTTATTCCAGTTGGTCCTTAGCTCCTTGTACTTGTGAGACTATCTCATCAAGCTTAATTTGCTTTCCAATGCAGCTATCTTGAATAAACTATTTTTCAAGAAAGATGGCATGTTGACCATAATCAAATTGTGGTCTTCTAGAATGTAGAAATAGTATCCTAATGACTCTTTAGGATATCCTATGAATCGAGCTCTGAAGGACCTAAACTCTAACTTGTTCGCTTGTTGTCTTTTGACATGAGCCGGACAACCCCAAATTCTAAGATGACTCAGACTTGGTTTCTTACCATGCCATATCTCATACGGTATGGTAGGAATGGTTTTAGAGGGAACCCTGTTCAGTAGATAAATTGAAGTTAACAATGAATGTCCCTAAAGAAAATTAGGGAGGTCTGTGAAGCTCATCATGGATCGAACCATATCCAATAGAGTTTGATTTCTCCATTCTGAAACTCCGTTGAGTTGAAGTATTCTCGGTGGAGTCCATTGAGAGATTATGCCATTTTTCTTGAGATAGTCTAGGAATTCTTGGCTAAGATATTTACCTCCTTGATCTGATCGAAGAACCTTAACGGATTTTTCAATTTATTTTTCTACTTCATGTTTGAATTCTTTGAACTTTTCAAAAGCTTCAGACTTGTGTCTCATAAGATACACATATTCATACCTAGACAGATCATCGGTAAAGGTAATGAAGTAGATAAAATTGCCTCTAGCCGACATATCAAATGAGCTGCACACATTAGTATGTACAAGGGCAAGGAGATCTGTGGCCCTTTCCCCATGTCCAACAAAAGGGAGTTTAGTCATTTTGCCTTGAAGACAAGATTCACAAGTTGGATATGACTCGAAAGTCAAAGGATTCAATAGCCCATTTTTCTCCAATTTGTTGATCCTGTCTTCTGTTATATGACCTAATATTAGGTGCCATAGATATCTATTTTTTTGACTATCCCTAGGTCGTTTGGCATTCACATTTTGCTCGATAGTTAGAACAGATACATCAATATGTAGCTGATAAAGATCGTTAATAAGAAAATCATTTGTAATTTTATTTCTTTCATAAAGAATGTTACAATGGTCCTTAAAGAAGGTAATCACATAGCCTTCTAGTGCTAAGCATGAAATAGAAATCAAATTTCTGCTAGCTGTAGGCACATAATAACAGTCTTTCAAAACTAAGTCTAAACCAGATGGTAATCGAAGAGGGTATGTTTCCACCATTCCACTGCAGCAACTCTTGCTCCATTATCGATGCGTAGGATCATGTCTCCATCCCTCAGCCTCCTGCTATCCTCAAGATCCTGCATGGAAGTGCACAGATGAGCACTAGAACCAGAGTCAAGCACCCAACTGGATGCAGAAGAAACCATAAGGTTAGACTCAATAACGAGCATACCTCCAGAAGGACCTTCCTTCTTGTTCTTCAGGGTGGCTAGGTAAGTAGGGCAGTTCCGCTTTCAGTGGCCATCGCAGTTGCAATGGAAACACTTTTCTTTGACAGCGGCTTTCATTTCGGCTTCTTCTTTTTCTTTTCTCCTTCCACCTTCTACTTTTTCACAGACTTCTTTTTCTTTCCAGAAGACTTTCTTTTGGAAGAAGTCCATTCCATAGCAAGAACTGAGCCTTTAGAACCTTTCATAGAAAGCTCAGCGGTGACTAGCATGTTCATTAATTCGGCCAAGAAATTTTGAAGTTTATGCATGTGGTAATTCATGATGAATTGTCCATATGCATCAGTCAAGGATTGCAAAATAACATCATTCTGTAGATCCAAGTCTAACTTCACACCGAGCTTCTCAAGCTCTTCCAAGTCCTTGATCATCATCAGATAGTGATCTTGGACTGACTGCCCATCACGCATCTTAGCCTTAAAATATCTTTTCGTGACCTGATACTTGGCTGCGCGACTCTGTTCACCAAACATCTCCTGTAGGTGAGCCAATATTTGGTGAGCAATCCCGATATCTTCATGTTGGCACTGGAGCTCATCAGACATCGAGCCCAATATGTAATATCTGGCCTTATTATCTTCGTCTATCCATTTTACCAGAGATGCTCTCTGTTCAGTGGATGGACGGGCTGGTAAGGTGGGAGGGTCCTGAGTCCAATACATGGGTTAACTTCTCAAAATCCAAAATGATTTTGTAGTTCCTGAGCCAATCTTTATAATTGGGTCCGGTCAGTCTATGTGTGTCCAAGATACGTGCCAATGGGTTGGACGCAGATATTTTTCTATAGAGAGTCAAAGATTCTAGTTAGATACTGTAATTATGACTTGACCAATTTATTTAGGGATTTTATTTTTAAATAAATTAGCTCCCACTATTTTTTTGGATCCCTACACTCTCTCTGTAGAGATGCAAAAATCTCCATGATTAATGATTTCTAGTGGGTGGTGCGGTCTCACCAACTGACTCATCACCTCACCTAACAGTTATTGATGATGGGTTAGCCAATGAGTGAACAACTCTTGTTCAATGATTCTCTAATCATGGTGCACCCAAACTTGGTCTCTAATTCATGAATCTCACCGTATCCGAAATATTGATCCACTCCTTAGTTAAGTCAGACCCACCATTTGCATAGACTGGATTCCTAATTGAGTCTCTCACCGTATCTGGAATATTGAGTCCAACTCATCCTCCAGCCCATAGCATCCAATGCCTAATAGACATGGTTGCGCCTTCTAGGCGCAACTAAGCCACTGTATCCAGTCGAGAACAAACAACCCCAGAAGGGCTCGCACATCTACAATGGTGGAAGACCTTAGACTTAATCTTTTCTTAGGGAGAATTGATTCAAGTCTCATTAAACTAGACTTGTCATAGTCATAACAATTATGACTAACCCAATGGCATGGGTTAGCTCAAATTATTGACCAACTCAAATTAGAACTGAGTCAATAGATATGGCCAGGTAAGTGAGACCGATGGATGGGATATGCCATTAATTTTTACAAGAATGCATTCAGGTCGAGTAGCTCCCAATTAAAAATCAGTCGGTCGTATGTGCCAAACTTACCTTAGACACCAAATTGTTGAGCGAAAACCAATTGGGTTAGCCTACAATCCAGACTCTAACCTCTGAGCCTAATTAGGTCTTGCTTGATCATGACTCGATCTTGACCCAGACTTAATCCTATTAGGCTGGTCAATTTAAGCATTGTTGATCCCATCTAACCAACTCTTGATTCGATTTGATCAACCGCTTAGACCTAATTGAGCTACCCAAGCCCGAACCCAATATTATGAATATGTCTTAGATCTAAAATTCTTAATATTAGACCTAATTAATATTTCATAATCTTAATTCTTAATTAAGTAGGGTTCATAAACAAAATATGTATAATAAATCCTAGGGTTTTAGGATCTAGGGTTTTGCAAAAAGTAAGTTTTGGATTTCTGATTAAGGATGAATGCGCAGCACCCCTAACGTCATAAGAACACCCCATCGAATGGGAGGAGAGGGTCTTTAAATCCTTCTTCATTCTTACGACCGGACGCCTAAGAGGAATGCCTTAATCAGGAACATGTAATACTACAAAATTGTTTTAGATCTATATCATATATCTCATATGCAAACTAGATCTAATCATGGCATATTTTGCATACATCTCATGTATCGAATCATGCATGTTTTTATATCTAAATTATCTCATAATAATCTAAAAAATTAAATTTAAATTAATATTATCAAAATAAACTCTAATCTAGACAACTATGTAGAACTATTCTATAACTAGTCTAGACATGCATCAATCATATCTCATATGACATTAAAATTAAATAATTTTATTTACTATTTTTTAGATGTTATTATAATAATTATAATATCAAAAAATAATAAATAAATAGATCTAAAATATGATTTAATCAAATTAAATTATAAACATGCAAGACTATTCTATAGAACTATTCTATTTTAGAACTAGTCATGCATATTTTCTAATCTTAGATCCAAATCATTTAATTTTAATTTTTTCTGATTTCAAATCTGATCATATCTCATGTTACATATAAAATCTCTTATTTTCTAATTAAAATAAAATTAAAATTAGATCTAGATACTTTAGAACCTTGGCTCTGATACCAGTCGAAGGGAAATCCTGATTTTTTGGACCAAGTTCGTTCAGATCTAATCGGATCAAGAGATATATTTCAAAAATTTTTCTCTTTGATCTAGATTAGATCTAAAATATTTCATATCTAATTTTTATTATTTTAATAATTAAAATAAATTTAGATAAATTAAATCAAATTTAATTTACCTTGAACGTAGGGTAATCCTATTACCCGTTGATGATCCTATAAGCAGCGGAAGGTTCTGGATCTAGCCACGCAAGTGCCTGGCCTCTACCGATATCCACTCAGGCTAGATCTAGAGATCCTCTTCTTCTCTATCATGTCTCCAAAAATTAGATCTGAATCTGAATTTGGAGGATCTTCAAAACACCTTTCGAAGATCAGCAGTTGTCCTTTGCAGCAGCGCAGCCTTCTAGCTTTCTGTCGCCTTTCTCTCATCTAGATTGCACCAATTTGGATCCCAAACTACTTTTGGACATGGAGAGGAGAGGGAGAAGATGGTCTTGGCATGGAGGAAGAAGGAGAGAGGCAGCCTTGGGGCATGGGGAATTTTCAGATACTCCTTGAGTTGGGTGCAGGGTCTTATTTATAGACTATGCATGATCCAACTCCTCTTCTTCCCAACCAATCATAACCCTTTGTGAAATCAGATCTAAATCTGATTGGTGGGAATAGAGTCCCCTGGATTCATCCTTAGATGGTGCCTAAGACCGTCAAAGTTGGTTCTTAGGAGGAGTCTAATCGGAATCCAAAAAAGAAGATGGAGTCACTGTCCAACAGGAACTCCTAGGCGCCTCCAGCTTGGGCGCATGCCACCCTTGTCGTGCGCCCTCCTCCTTGCCAGCTTCTGACAGAGGGACAAGCCCCCACCAGCTCTCCAATAGGTGTGTGACACGTGGACAGAAGTCAAAGTATCAATGGTCAACATTTGACCAATCAAAGGTCAACTTTTGACCAAAGTCAAAGGACGAGAAATAGCAGGTGATAAAAAATGGCAGGTATTGTCTTACAAAATAAGACAACCCTTTTTTGATCTGGACAGGCTCCAGTCAGATCAAGTGAAGGCCTCTGATCAAGCACAAACTCCTTTGGCTCAGTCAGGACAACTATTTATGATAGTAAAAGAAGAATGTTAGGTTCAATCGAGTGCTAGCACGATTTTCTTGAACCTAATTGAATCTCATTCAGATCAATTGAACTGGATTAGTTCAATTGATGATCACCAGATTCAAACCCTTATTTGTGTGACCCAGTTAGGTTCAGTTCTGTATGGTAATGGGATATGTCATGATCTCTATCATCGACATCATCGAAACTCCTTTCGATGGATCAGAACTCTTCTGATTCGAACAGCTAGAATGATCGATCATCTAAATCATTCTAATTGCTCCCAAAATCCACCAGTGACACCTAGCAGTATATGGTGGCAACCCATCAGAGCTGAATGCGAACCTCTTGGTGCAGCTACCTGTGTGATTAAGTTCTTCTATCTTGAGCCCCGATCAGATTAGGGTTAAGGTGAACTCGTCAAACCCTAGTTTCTATCATATGATGTAATCATTCGATTCAAGTCCGATGTGAAAACCTAAATAGAAACTCTTTCTATTATTTCACTCTACCATGGCCATGGGCTTCTAGGACTTGATTCTCATGATCATCATAGGGCTGCTCCTCTACCACCGAGGTAGATAGATTCCATCTTGATGCAATCCAGTTCCTACAATGAACATGCTATAGCCAACATACACCTCAGAATTTTGGATGGCTAGGAGACTGAGTTATGGTGTAGTCAAACTATAACACCCTCAAGGTGAACTACCGATGCACCTCAGGTCAAAGAACCAGACACACCACTGCAGCATCGAGTCAGTCATTGACGAGAAGGTAGACTTCCTAATGACTACTCGAGGTGGTCACGCTTAGTGTCCTCATTCTCTAATAAATATCTGTACTCTCACTTTGGTGTCTCCACACCATAGACTCAAGACTCATCTACTAAAGAGAAGCAATTGTACACCAACCTTCTGAATCAATCACCATCCTCGTGATGATCCTATGATCGGGAGCATTTTATGAGTTAAAAATGATTATTCATGTCTTAAATTTTCAACTCTTGAAAATATGAATGATCATTACCTTTAACTCAAAGGATGTATCACAGATACTAAATACACATATGTGATAGAAAATAATCTATTTTATTAATTATAGTCAAAATTATAATTTTACCCCTAGAAGTGTATTACAAGTGTCAACCAATTCTGGCTTCTAGGGCACATATACTAACACCATCAACATACAAAGCCCAAAACTCTTTAATGAGGTCAGCTTTCTCCTTAGAGGAGCTTGGTTGCAAACTAAAAACACCAACCTCCTACTATTTAGGTTTGGTTTCTTCAAGGATGGTGCATTCCATCATGAAATTAGCCAATATTTATGCTTTAATTGATGGCTGAGGTTGAAAATTAATGTCAAATTTAGTGAGTTCAATGCCCATTTTACTATTACCTCAAAAGTATTCGACTGGTGAAGAACTGCTTTGATAAGTTGATCAGTGAGGAGTATGACTGTATGCCCCTGAAAATAAGGTCAAAGCTTTCTAGCTGCAATTAAAAAAGCATAGGTTAGCTTTTTCAATTTAGTATACTTGTTTCTGTGTCCCTTGGAACTCAACTTAGGTAGTAGATCATCTTCTGGATTTTTGCCTCTTCCCTTATTAGGACAGCTCCAATGGCAGCGGGAGATACAATCAAGTACAGGAAAATTTCTTTGCTAGGTTCGGGCTTATCAAGGAAAGGAGGTGAGCTGAGGTAGTTCTTCAATTTCTTAAAGACTTATTGACATTCAAGGATCTAGTAGAAGTCCTTTAGTTGTTTGTGCACTTGGAAGAAGGGCATGTAATGTTTTGTCAACTTTGAAATGAAGCAATTTAGAGCTATAACCTTCCCTATCAGGTGCTGAACTTCTTTTATTATCCTTAGGATAGTCATTTCCTAGATGGCTTGGATCTTCTCAAGATTTGCTTTGACGCCATGTTTCGATACCATAAATCTTAGAAACTTCTCCGAAGTTAGTCCAAAAGCATATTTAGTTGGATTCAACTTCATCTTGTACTTCTAGATTGTGTTGAAAGTCTCTTTAAGATCAACAATATGATTCATTAAAGATAGACTTTTGACAAGCATGTCATCTACATAGACCTCCATATTATAGCCAATCTGCTATTTGAAGATCTTATTCACCAGACAATGGTAAGTTGCACCTATAATTTTAGGTCCAAAGGACATGATCCTATAATAATAAAGATTATGGTCAGTAATAAAAGCAGTTTTCTCCTCATCTTCGAATGCCATCTAAATTTGGTTATAGCTGGAAAAGGCATCTATGAAAGTGAGTAGCTTAAGATCCAAAGTCGCATCCACCAGTTAATCAATTTTGGGTAAGTCATAGCTGTCCTTTTGATAAGCCTTATTCAAATCTGTGAAGTCAATGCACATCCTCTACTTGCCATTTGCCATCTTGATGAGGACCATGTTTGCAATCCAATCTAAATCGATACCTCCCTGATGAACTTGGCTTTAAGGAGCTTGTCAACCTCATCCATAATCATCTTTTACCGCTTAGGTGCAAAGCTAAGCTTCTTCTGCTTCATGGATTGGTGCTTCAAATCTATACCTAGATGATGTTCCATTACCTTTGCATTAATTCCAGGCATATCTATAGGGACCTAGGCAAAGACTGTTAGATATATGTGCCCTAGAAGCCATAATTGGCTGACACCTGTAATACACTTCTAGGAGAAAAATTATAATTTTGACTATAATTAATAAAATAGATTATTTTCTATCACATATGTGTATTTAGTGTCTGTGATATATCCTTTGAGTTAATGGTAATGATAATTCATATTTCCAAGAGTTGAAAATTTAAGACATGAATAATCATTATTAACTCATAAAATGCTCCCGACCATAGGATCATCACGAGGATGGTGATTGATTCGGAAGGTTGGTGTACAATCGCTTCTCTTTAGTAGATGAGTCTTGAGTCTACAGTGTGGAGACATCGGAGCGAGAGTACAGGTACTCGTTAGAGAACGAGGGCACTGAGCGTGACCACCTCGAGTAGTCATTAGGAAGTCTACCTTCTCGTCAATGACTGACTCGATGCTGCAGTAGTGTGTCTGGTTCTTTGACCTGAGATGCATCGGCAGTTCACCTTGAGGGTGTTATAGTTTGACTACACCATTACTCGGTCTCCTAGCCATATGGAACCCTGAGGTGTATGTTGGCTATAGCATGTTCATTGTAGGAACTGGATTGCATCAAGATGGAATCTATCTACCTCGGTGGTAGAGGAGCAGCCCTATGATGATCATGAGAATCAAGTCCAGAAGCCCATGGCCATGGTAGAGTGAAATAATAGAAAGAGTTTCTATTTAGATTTTCACATTGGACTCGAATCGAATGATTACATCATATGACAGAGACTAGGGTTTGACGAGTTCACCTTAACCCTAATCTGATCGGGGCTCAAGATAGAAGAACTTAATCACACAGGTAGCTGCACCAAGAGGTTCGCATTCAGCTCTGATGGGTTGCCACCATATACTGCTAGGTGTCACTGGTGGATTTTGGGAGCAATTAGAATGATTTAGATGATCGATCATTCTAGCTGTTCGAATCAGAAGAGTTCTGATCCATCGAAAGGAGTTTCGATGATGTCGATGATGATAGAGATCATGACATATCCCATTACCATACAGAACTGAACCTAACTGGGTCACACAAACAAGGGTTTGAATCTGGTGATCATCAATTGAACTGATCTAGTTCAATTGATCTGAATGAGATTCAATTAGGTTCAAGAAAATCGTGCTAGCACTCGATTGAACCTAACGTTCTTCTTTTACTATCATAAATAAGTTGTCCTGACTGAGCCAAAGGAGTTTGTGCTCAATCAGAGGCCTTCATATGGTCTGACTGGAGGTTGTCCAAGTCAGAAAAGGTTGTCTTATTTTGTAAGACAATTACCTGCCATTTTTGGTCACCTGCCATTTCTTGTCCTTTGACTTTGGTCAAAAGTCTGACCTTTGACTGGTCAAATGTTGACCATTGACACTTTGACTTTTGTCCACATGTCATGCACCTATTGGAGAGCTGGTGGGGGCTTGTCCCCCTGCCAGAACCTGGCAAGGAGGAAGGGCGCACGCCAAGGGCCCTTGGCGTGTGCCCAAGTAGGAGGCGCCTAGGAGTCCTTGTTGGACAAGGACTCCATCTCCTTTTTGGATTCCAATTAGAGTTCTCCTAAGAATCCAGTTTGACTGGTCTTAGGCGCCCTCTAAGGAGGAATCCAGGGGTCTCTATTCCAACCAATCAGATTTAGATCTGATTTCACAAAGGGTTGTGATTGGTTGGGAAGGAAGAGGAGTTGGATCACGCATTAGTCTATAAATAAGACCCTGCGCCCAACCCAAAGAGCATTGAAAAGAATAGAAAATTCCCACGCCCCAAGGCTGCCTCTCCCCTCCTCCTCCATGCCAAAGTCTCTTCTCCCTCTCCTCTCCACGTCCAAAAGAGTTTTGGACTCTTGGTTGGTGCGATTCAGATCAGAGAAAGGCGATCAAAAGCTAAGAAGGCTGCGCTGCTGCAAAGGACGACTGCTGATCTTCAAAAGAGTTTTGAAGATCCTCCAGATCAGATCCAGATCTGATTTTTGGAGGTGTGATAGAGAAGAAGAGGATCTCCAGATCCAACCCGAGTGGATACCGGTAGAGGCCAGGCGCTTGCGTGGCTAGATCCAGAACCTTCCGCTGCAATATCAGGATCATCTACAGGGTAATAGGATTACCCAAATCAGGTAAATTAAATTTGATTTAATTTATCTTATTTTATTTTATTTATTAAAATAATAAGAATCAGATCTGAAAATATCAAGATCTGATTGAGATCAAGAGAAAAATTTTTTTGAAATATATCTCTTGATCTGATCAGATCTGAACGAACCTGGACCGGGAAATCAGGATTTCCCTTCAACTGGTATCAGAGCCATGGTTCTAAATTATTTAGATCTGATTTTAATTTTATTTTAATTAGAAAATAAAGTGATTTCAGATGTCACATGAGATGTGATCAGATCTGAAATCAGAAAAAATTAAAATTAAATGATTTGGATCTAAGATTAAGAAGATATGCATGACTAGTTCTAGAATAGAATAGTTCTATAGAATAGTTTTGCATGTCTTTGATTTAATCTGATTAAATCATATTTTAGATCTTCTTATTTACTATTTTTTGATATTATAAGTGTTATAATAACATCTGATAAACAGCAAATAAAAATTATTTAATTTTAAATATCATATGAGATATGATTGATGCATGTCTAGACTAGTTGTAGAATAGTTCTACATAATTGTCTAGATTAGAATTTATTTTGATTAGATCAATTTAAATCTAATTTTTTAGATTATTATGAGATAATTTAGATCTGAAAATATGCATGATTCGATACATGAGATGTATGCAAAATATGCCATGATTAGATCTAATTTGTATATGAGATATATGATATAGATCTAAAACTTATTTTGTAGTATTGACATGTTCCTGATTAAGGCGTTCCTCTTGGCCGTCCGGTCATAAGAACGAAGAAGGGTTTAAAGGCCCTCTCTTTCCCATTCGATGGGGTGTTCTTATGACGTGTAGGGGTGCTGCGTGTTCGTCCTTAATCAGAAACCCAAAACTTACTTTCTGCAAAACCCTAGATCCTGAAACCCTAGGATTTATTGTGCATATTTTGTTTATGAACCCTAACTTAATTAAGAATTAAGATTTATGGAATATTAATTAGGTCTAAAATTGAGAATTTTAGATCTAAGACATATTCATAATACTGGGTTCGGGCTTGGGTAGCTCAATTAGGTCTAAGCGGTTGATCAAACCGAATCAAGAGTTGGTTAGATGGGATCAACAATGCTTAAATTGACCAGCCTAATAGGATTAAGTCTGGGTCAAGATCGAGTCACGATCAAGCAAGACCTAATTAGGCTCAGAGGTTAGAGTCTGGATTGTAGGCTAACCCAATTGGTTCTGACTCAACAATTTGGTGTCTAAGGTAAGTTTGGCACATACGACCGACTGGTTTTTTAATTGGAAGCTACTCGACCTGAATGCATTCTTGTACGAGTTAATGGCATATTCCTTCCACCGGTCTCACTTACCTGGCCATATCTGTTGACACAGTTCTGATCTGAGGTGGTCAATAATCCGAGCTAACCCATGCCACTAGGTTAGTCATAATTGTTATGACTAAGCCAAATCTAGTTTAATGAGACCTGAATCAATTCTCCCTAAGAAAAGATTAAGTCTGAGGTCTTCCACCATTGTAGATGTGCGGGCCCTTCCCGGGGTTGATTGTTCTCGGCTGGATACAGTGGCTCAGTTGCACCGGGAAGATGCAACCATGTCTATTAGGCATTGGATGCTATGGGCTGGAGGATGAGTTGGGCTCAATATTTTGGATACGGTGAGAGACTCAATTAGGAATCCCAGTCTATGCAAATGGTGGGTCTGACTTAACTAAGGAGTGGATCAATATTCCGGATACGGTGAGATTCATGAATTAGAGACCAAGTTTGGGTGCACCATGATTAGAGAATCATTGAACAAGAGTTGTTCACTCATTGGCTAACCCATCACCAATAACTGTTAGGTGAGGTGATGAGTCAGTTGGTGAGACCGCACCACCCACTAGAAATCATTAATCATGGAGATTTTCGCATCTCTACAGAGGGAGTGTAGGGATCCGAGAAAATAGTGGGAGCTAATTTGTTTAAAAATAAAATCCCTAAATAAATTGGTCAAGTCATAAATTACAGTATCTAACTAGAATCTTTGACTCTCTACAGGAAAATGTCTGCGTCCAACCCATTGGCACGTATCCTGGACACACATAGACTGACTGGACCCAATTATAAAGATTGGCTCAGGAACTACAAAATTATTTTGGGTTCAGAGAAGTTAACACCATGTTTTGGACCAGGACCCTCCCACCTTACCAGCTCCGTCCATCCACTGAACAGAGAGCATCTCTCTGGAAAAATGGATTGACGAAGATAATAAGGCCAGATATTACATGTTGGGCTCGATGTCTGATGAGCTCCAGCGCCAACATGAAGATATCGGGACTGCTCGCCAAATGTTGGCTCACCTGCAGGAGATGTTTGGTGAACAGAGTCGCGCAGCCAAATATCAAGTCACAAAATGACTTTTTAAGGCTAAGATGCGTGATGGGCAGTCAGTCCAAGATCACTGTCTGACAATGATCAAGGACATGGAAGAGCTTGAGAAGCTCGGTGTGAAGTTAGGACTTGGATCTGCAGAACGATATTATTCTGCAATCCTTGACTGATGCATATGGGCAATTCATCATGAATTACCACATGCATAAACTTCAAAATTCCTTGGCCGAGTTAATGAATATGCTGGTTACCGCTGAGCTTTCTATGAAAGGTTCTAAAGGCTCAGTTCTTGCTATGGAACGGACTTCTTCCAAAAGAAAGTCTTATGGAAAGAAAAAGAAGTCTGTGAAAAAGCAAAAGGTGGAAGGATCAAAGAAGAAGAAGGCAGAACCGAAGAAGAAAGGCCGATGGCAAAGGAAAGTGTTTCCATTGCAACAGCGACGGCCATTGGAAGCGGAACTGCCCTACTTACCTGGCCACCCTGAAGAACAAGAAGGAAGGTCCTTCTGGAGGTATGCTCGTTATTGAGTCTAACCTTACGGTTTCTTCTGCATCCAGTTGGGTGCTTGACTCTGGTTCTAGTGCTCATCTGTGCACTTCTATGCAGGGTCTTGAGGATAGCAGGAGGCTGAGGGATGGAGACATGATCCTACGCATCGGTAATGGAGCAAGAGTTGCTGCAGTAGCCGTGGGAACATACCCTCTTCGATTACCATCTGGTTTAGACTTAGTTTTGAAAAGACTGTTATTATGTGCCTGCAGCTAGCAGGAATTTGATTTCTGTTTCATGCTTAGCACAAGAAGGCTTATGTGATTACCTTCTTTAAGGACCATTGTAACATTCTTTATGAAAGAAATAAAATTGCAAATGGTTTTCCTTATTAATGGTCTTTATCAGCTACATATTGATGTACCTATTCTTAACTATCGAGCAAAACGTGAATGCCAAACGACCTAGGGATAGTCCAAATGACAGATATCTATGGCACCTGAGATTAGGTCATATAGCAGAAGATAGGATCAACAAATTGGAGAAAAATGGGCTATTGAGTCCATTGACTTTTGAGTCATATCCAACTTGTGAATCTTGTCTTCAAGGCAAAATGACTAAACTCCCTTTTGTTGGACATGGGGAGAGGGCCACAGATCTCCTTGCCCTAGTACATACTGATGTGTGCGGCCCATTTGATGTGCCGGCTAGAGGCAATTTTGTCTACTTCATTATCCTTTACCGATGATCTGTCTAGGTATGGGTATGTGTATCTTATGAGACACAAGTCTGAAGCTTTTGAAAAGTTCAAAGAATTCAGACATGAAGTAGAAAAACAAACTGGAAAACCCATTAAGGTTCTTCGATCAGATCGAGGAGGTGAATACCTTAGCCAGGAATTCCTAGACTATCTTAAGGAAAATGGCATAGTCTCTCAATGGACTCCACCAGGAACACCTCAACTCAACGGGGTTTCAGAATGGAGAAATCGGACTCTATTGGATATGGTTCGATCCATGATGAGCTTCACAGACCTCCCTGATTTTCTTTGGGGACATTCATTGTTAACTTCAATTTATCTACTGAATAGGGTTCCCTCTAAAACCGTTCCTACCACACCGTATGAGATATGGCACGGTAAGAAACCAAGTCTGAGTCATCTCAGAATTTGGGGTTGTCCGGCTCATGTCAAAAGACAACAAGCGGACAAGTTAGAGTTTAGGTCCTTCAGAGCTCGATTCATAGGATATCCTAAAGAGTCATTAGGATACTATTTCTACATTCCAGAAGACCACAATGTGATTGTGAGTCGACATGCCATCTTTCTTGAAAAATAGTTTATTCAAGATAGCGGCATTGGAAAAGCAGATTAAGCTTGATGAGAAAGTCTCACAACGAGCTAAGGACCAATTGGAACCAAATCAGGTTGAGCCAATAAGAACACTACCTCCTCCACCTCGTAGATCGGAAAGAGTTTCCCATCCCCCTGAAAGATACTTAGGTATTATTTCAGAGAAAGTAGAGAAAATGTTCCTCATAGGTAATGGTGCTCATGGTGATGATCCCAAAACCTACAATGAGGCGATATCAGATATCGACTCCGAGAAATGGCTAGAGGCAATGCAGTCAGAAATTGACTCGATGCACTCAAACCAAGTCTGGACCTTGGTAGATCCACCAGAAGGTATAGTACCTATTGGGTGTAAATGGATCTTCAAGAGAAAGATTGGTGCAGATGAGGAATGTGGAGACATTCAAGGCTAGACTAGTGGCAAAAGGTTATAGTCAATGCGAAGGCATTGACTATCAGGATACCTTTTTCCCAGTGGCTATGCTAAAATCCATCCGCACATTGCTTGCCATTGCAGCCTATTTCGATTATGAAATATGGCAAATGGACGTGAAAATGGCATTCTTAAATGGATATCTTGAGGAAGATATCTATATGGAACAGCCGCTAGGTTTCACATCCAGTGATACTGATCACAAGGTTTGCAAGCTGCAAAGGTCCATATATGGACTTAAGCAAGCATCTCGGAGCTGGAACACTCATTTCAATGATGTGATCAAAAAGTTTGGTTTCATCAAAAATGAAGAGGAACCATGTGTTTTCAAAAAGGTCAGTGGGAGCGCTGTTGTCTTCCTCGTATTGTACGTGGATGACATCCTCCTTATTGGGAATGATATTCCCATGATGACGACAGTCAAAATATGGTTGTCCAAGGAATTCTCCATGAAAGACCTAGGTGAAGCATCCTTTATTCTAGGAATTAAGGTCTATAGGGATAGACCGAATAGGATGCTAGGACTTTCACAGAAGATGTACATAGAGAAAGTACTAAAGAGGTTTAGTATGGAAAACTCTAAGAGGAGGATTAATATCCTTCAGACATGGTATTCATCTTTCCAAGAAGATGTGCCCTAGCACACCTGAGGAAATAGAATGCATGAGCAAGATCCCTTATGCTTCTGCAATAGGGAGCCTCATGTATGCCATGCTATGTACACGACCTGATATAGCCCATGCTGTGAGTGTCACAAGCAGATATCAGTCAAATCCAGGTGAAGAACACTGGACTTCTATGAAATGTATCCTTAAGTACTTAAGAAGAACTAAGGATATGATGTTGGTCTTTGGTAACGGAGAACTCCAAGTCTAGGGATACACAGACTCGGATTTCATGTCCGATATAGATGATCGAAAGTCGACATCTGGGAGTCTGTTTGTGTGCAATGGTGGTGCTATCAGCTGGAAGAGTTCCAAGCAAACTGTGATAGCAGATTCCACCATGGAAGCAGAATATATCGCTGCATCAGAGGCTGCGAAGGAAGCATTCTGGTATAAGAAGTTTGCTATAGAGAAATTAAAGTAATGCCATCAGATGCCATTCCTCTATACTGCGACAACAATGGTGCCATAGCCCTTGCTAAGGAGCCGAGGTCTCATCCAGAAATCCAAGCACATTGAGCGGCGATACCACCTCATCCGTGATTACCTCGAGAAGGGTTACGTTGAGGTCAAGAGAGTCGACTCCACAGATAATGTGGCAGACCCACTTACAAAGCCATTGGGCCAGCAGAAGATCGAAGCCCACCTTGAGAAGATGGAACTTAGACTTGTAGCCAATTGGCTTTAGGACAAGTGGGAGATTGTTAGATATATGTGCCCTAGAAGCCAGAATTGGCTGACACTTGTAATACACTTCTAGGGGCAAAATTATAATTTTGACTATAATCAATAAAATGGGTTATTTTCTATCACATATGTGTATTTAGTGTCTGTGATACATCCTTTGAGTTAATGGTAATGATAATTCATATTTTCAAGAGTTGAAAATTTAAGACATGAATAATCATTATTAACTCATAAAATGCTCCCGACCATAGGATCATCACGAGGATGGTGATTGATCCGGAAGGTTGGTGTACAATCGCTTCTCTTTAGTAGATGAGTCTTGAGTCTACGGTGTGGAGACATCAGAGCGAGAGTACAGGTACTCGTTAGAGAACGAGGGCACTGAGCGTGACCACCTCGAGTAGTCATTAGGAAGTCTACCTTCTCGTCAATGACTGACTCGATGCTGCAGTAGTGTGTCTGGTTCTTTGACCTGAGATGCATCGACAGTTCACCTTGAGGGTGTTATAGTTTGACTACACCATTACTCGGTCTCCTAGCCATATCGAAATCCTGAGGTGTATGTTGGCTATAGCATGTTCATTGTAGGAACTGGATTGCATCAAGATGGAATCTATCTACCTCGGTGGTAGAGGAGCAGCCCTATGATGATCATGAGAATCAAGTCCAGAAGCCCATGGCCATGGCAGAGTGAAATAATAGAAAGAGTTTCTATTTAGATTTTCACATCGGACTTGAATCGAATGATTACATCATATGACAGAGACTAGGGTTTGACGAGTTCACCTTAACCCTAATCTGATCGAAGGGCTCAAGATAGAAGAACTTAATCACACAGGTAGCTGCACCAAGAGGTTCGCATTCAGCTCTGATGGGTTGCCACCATATACTGCTAGGTGTCACTGGTGGATTTTGGGAGCAATTAGAATGATTTAGATGATCGATCATTCTAGCTGTTCGAATCAGAAGAGTTCTGATCCATCGAAAGGAGTTTCGATGATGTCTAATGATAGAGATCATGACATATCCCATTACCATACAGAACTGAACCTAACTGGGTCACACAAACAAGGGTTTGAATCTGGTGATCATCAATTGAACTGATCTAGTTCAATTGATCTGAATGAGATTCAATTAGGTTCAAGGAAATCGTGCTAGCACTCGATTGAACCTAACGTTCTTCTTTTACTATCATAAATAAGTTGTCCTGACTGAGCCAAAGGAGTTTGTGCTCAATCAGAGGCCTTCACTATGGTCTGACTGAAGCCTTGTCCAGATCAGAAAAGGTTGTCTTATTTTGTAAGACAATACCTGCCATTTTTGGTCACCTGCCATTTCTCGTCCTTTGACTTTGGTCAAAAGTTGACCTTTGACTGGTCAAATTTTGACCATTGATACTTTGACTTTTGTCCATGTTTCATGCACCTATTGGAGAGCTGGTGCGGGCTTGTCCCCCTATTAGAACCTGGCAAGGAGGAGGGTGCACGCCACCCTTGGCGTATGCCCAAGCTGGAGGCGCCCAGGAGTCCCTGTTGGATAGGGACTCCATCTCCTTTTTGGATTCCAATTAGACTTCTCCTAAGAACCAAGTTTGACTGGTCTTAGGCACCATCTAAGGAGGAATCCAAGAGACTCTATTCCCATCAATCAGATTTAGATCTGATTTCATAAAGGGTTGTGATTGGTTGGGAAGAAGAGGAGTTGGATCACGCATAGTCTATAAATAAGACCCTGCGCCCAACCCAAAGAGCATTGAAAAGAATAGAAAATTCCCATGCCCCAAGGCTGGTTCTCTCCTCCTCCATGCCAAGCCCATCTTCTCCCTCTCCTCTCCATGCCCAAAGTAGTTTGGGATCTTGGTTGGTGCAATCCAGACGAGAGAAAGGCGATAGAAAGCTAGAAGGCTGCGCTGCTGCAAAGGACAACTGCTAATCTTCGAAAGATATTTTGAAGATTCTGCAAATTAGATCCAAATCTAATTTTTGGAGATGTGATAGAGAAGTGAGGATCTCTAGATCCAACTCGAGTGGATATCGGTAGAGGCCAGGTACTTGCGTGGCTAGATCTAGAACCTTCTGCTACTTACAGGATCATCAACGAATAATTGGATTATCCTACGTCAAGATAAATTAAATTTGATTTAATTTATCTAAATTTATTTTAATTATTAAAATAATAAAGATCATATCTGAAACATCCTAGATTTGATTTGGATCAAAGAAAAAAGTTTTTGAAATATATCTCTTGATCCAATCTAGATGAGGACCATGTTTGCAATCCAATATAGATGGATACCTCCCTGATGAACTTGGCTTTAAGGAGCTTGTCAACCTCATCCGTAATCATCTTTTACCGCTCAGGTGCAAAGCTATGCTTCTTCTACTTCATGGATTGGTGCTTTAAATCTATACCTAGATGATGTTCCATCACCTCTGCATCAATTCCAGGCATATCTATAGGGACCCAAGCAAAGACATCAGTATTCTTTCGCAAGAAAGCAACGAGTTGCTTTTTAACTTCCCCTTATAAATTGGAGCCAATCTAAATTGTGTGATCCTAATGCCCATTGTTTAGAGTGTTTGCAATAAGATCATTGATGGGTTCTCCTCGCTCTTTTGTCAAATCATCACAGACATCCAATCCATCCATCGGATAAAGATTTGGTTGCTTTCATTCCTGTAAGGCAACAGTGTAACAGTGCTATGCCAGAGCTTGATCTCCTCTGACTTCTCCAGCCTCATGTTCTGTCAAAAACTTCATCTTCAAATATTAAGTTGAGACCATAGCCCGAAGTGCATTCAAACCAGATTGACCAAGAATTGCATTATAGGCAGAGGGAGCCTTTACCATCAAAAAATCAACTTGGGTCTTGGATTGCTTTGGGTATTGACCTGCCATAATTAGTAAGGTAACTATTTCTTCAATTGGTACAGCATCATCGATAAATCTCATCAAAGGGGAGTTTATAGATCTCAAGCAACTATCAAGTATAGATATTTTGAAGAAAGAATTATAAAATAAAATATCAGCTAGGGTTCTATTATCAATTAAGACATGACATACATCATAATCAGCAATAATTAAAGTAACTACAACTGCATCATTATGCAAAAATTGGACACCCTGTGCATCCTTTTCAATAAAAGTGATGGGTTCCTTAGTCATATGCTTCTTTGCCTGCCTTGTTAATCCACTAGCCTCCCCCTACCGATATCTCCCAGTGATGATGGGGGCCAATTTTCCTACGGCCCATCCATCCGAGATGGTTTAGGTTACAGCAGAGCTCTTGGCTAATCTTCTCTCCTTCTGACCGACGTTGGAGGAATCAGTCCAGATTTGCCCACCTGTTGCTCTCTTGCGACTTCATTATCTTTTAATTTGAAGGCCTCGTTTACTTGAGCATAGCCTTCAGCCTAAGCCAGCATGTCAGCAAAATTCTTGGGGTAGTTCTTCTCTAGAGAGAAGAGGAGATTGTTCTTCTGAAGGTAGCTCTTTACTACGGCCATAGCAATAGATTGGTCTAAATTTCGGACCTCCAAAGTAGCAGCACTGAAATGGCTAACATAAGCTTGGATGGACTCCCCTTTCTTCTACTTGATGTGGATGAGGGAATCTAAATCTTGTCTCTAGCACCGCCTACTAATGAAATGAGCTACAAATTGATGGCTTAGCTAGTCAAAAGAGCAAATGGTACCCAGTTTGAGGCCCGAGTCTCAGTTTCTTGCTACTCCCTTTAAAGTAGAGGGAAAGGCTCGGCAGAGAATGGTGTCAGGCAAGCCGTGGAGCAGCATCATAGTCCTGAAGGCTTTGAGATGGTCGACTGGGTCGGTAGTCCCTTCATAACTCTCAAACTAAAAATGTTTAAAGTTTGTGAGACTAGCTCCACAAACATTCTTCAAGAGGTTGTCCTTTAGCGTAGCCATTATAATAGATTGCTCCAAATTTTGGACCTCTAAAGTAGCAGCATTAAAGTAGCTGACATAAGCTCAGATGGACTGCCTTTTCTTCTACTTGATGTTGATAAGTAAGTCCAAAACTCATCTCTAGTGCTAGCTACTAATGAAATGAGCTATAAACTACTAGCTCAGCAGATCAAAAGAAAAGATGGTACCTGATTTGAGACTCAAGTACCAATTCGTTGCTACTCCCTTCGAAGTAGATGGGAAGGCTCGACATAGAATGGCATAAGATGCACCATGGAGTAGCATCATTATTTTGAAGGCTTCATGGTGGTCGACTTGATCCGATGTCCCATTATAACTCTCAAACTAAAGAGGTTTGAAGTTCAGCAGGATGGGCTCCTGCATGGTCTAGGCCAGGAATGGAGGGTTGATGTAGATTTCATCATGGTGAGTGAGAGCGATGTGGTGGAGTTCCTCAATCGGCCAATTTATTTCTTGAAGCTTCTGATTGAAAATAACATCTTGATCATGAATCTCAATGTGTAGCTAGCTGGAGGGGGTTAGAGATCTTTCAGGGGTGGAATCATTATCAGAGCAAGAGCTTTCTACCCTCTACTTTCCCTTTCCAGTGGTCTTGACCGACTAGCCTAGGTGGGCCTTTCCTGCACTAGATTTCAGTACTCCGATGAGGGTCTTTCTAGTTGAACTGGTGCTAGGGGCTATTGCATGCCCTACACTACTTCAATGAGGCCTCTAATCTACCACATCAGTTGGTTAAACTACTTCAGATCTACCATAGCTATTGGTGGAGGTTGAGATGCTGGTGATGAGGTCGGAATAGGTTGATTCGGATGAGATCTGGTGGCAGAGGTGGTGGATCACCGAGTTGAAGCTTTCTTGGATGGCATTTTGCTGGAATAAGGAGAGGTCAAAAGAAAATAAAGCAAGAAGGGGTGTGGAATAGGGATGGCGGTAGCACTTTAGCATGGAGCAATTGGGTGCATACACAACCCAAAGCGCAGATGGTCTTTAAATAGATTCCTATGCACCATGCAGTGCCACATTGGTCTGACCAATCAAATTGCTCGGAATCATTATATCTAAATCTAATTGGTGGTGCCAACATGTCTGATACAATCAGATGAGAGATCCTGTAAACTCTCCATAGATGGCGCCAACACTAGATAAGGATAAATGGTTTGGCGCCTAAGGTATTTGATCTAATCAAAACCCTAGAGTTCCAAGGTCATGGGACTCTTCCCATGTTCGCATGCCCATAGGGGCCGGCCCTTCCCTTTATTTCTTCATAAGAATGCATTGGGATGTGCACCCTAGATAAAATATAGGGGGCACATGCCTCCTCTCTTTTCATTCCTGCATATGGGTCAATGTTTGACCTTATGTCTTAACAAGTGATAGGAATTGTTAGGTGGCGATAGGAATTAGTAGGTTGTATCTTATTTTCATCTGATGGGTTAAGATAATCCTTTTTTGACTTGGACAATCTTCAGTTAGATAAGGATAAATCCATACAGGGTTCCTAAATGAGCCCAAACCAATTTGGTGAAAGAGAAACCCTATTTTATGCCATAAGATTGTTCAGATCTGATTGGTTCTGAAGGGATATTTCAAAAAATTTTCTAAAAATTATAATCAAATTTGAGACATCTTAGATATGATCCTATAGATCTAATATTGAAACTAAAAATTAAAATTAAATTAGATTTAATTTTTCAAACCTTGGTTGGATAAACTGCTTTTTCCCTATCGATGATCTATTGTCACTCAGAGTTCTGGATGTAGCCATGCAATTGCCTAGCCTCTATCAAAGTCCACTCAGGCAGGATCTGGATGCACTCTCCTTCAAGATCTGATCTCCAAAAATTAGATTTGGTTTTGATTTGTGAAGCCTTCAAACAAATTTTGAAGGCAGCACCCTATCTCTTGATCTAGATTGCCCTATCTTGATTTTGTCTTCTGCTTTTCTCAACTCTGGATGGCTGAAACCTCACTAGACCTAGTGTGGACATGGACAAGAGAGGGTGGAGCTCTAGATAGGGCATGGAGGAGGTTTATGGTGCCAACAATTAGGCATTGGGATCCAAAGAATAAAAGCCCTAGGGCGTAGGGTCTCTTATATAGAACCCTACACCACCACTAGTGCCCCTGTTGATCAAGCAACTGCCTTGCTAGATTTACTGGGACTCCAGGCACTGAAGTCCATGCCAAATACCAAATCCTTATCTAGTTATGTTCCCCAAAATGTTAGATATGTGTGCCTTAGAAGCTAAAATTGGCTGACACTTGTAATACACATCTAAGGGCAAAATTATAATTTTAACTATAAATAATTAATTGGATTATTTTCTATTACAATGTGTATTTGAAAGTGTCTATGATACATCCCTTGAGTTAATGGTAATGACGGTTCATATTTTCAAGAGTTGAAAATTTAAGACATGAATTTTCATTATTAACTCATAAAATGCTCTTAACCATAGGATCATCATGACAATGGTGATTGATCCAAAAGGTTGGTGTACGATTGCTTCTTTAAGATCGATAAGTCTTGAGTCTATGGTGTAAAGACACTAGAGCAAGAGTACAGGCACTTGTTAGAGAATGAGGGCACTGAGCATGACCACCTCAAGTAGTTATGGGGAAGTCTACCTTCTCGTCGATGACTGGCTCGAAGCTGTAGTGGTGTGTCTAATTTTTTGACCTGAGGTATATCGGTAGTTCACCTTGAGGGTGTTATAGTCTGACTACACCATAACTCAATCTCCTAGCCATTCAGAATCCTGAGGTGTATGTTGGCTATAGCATGTTCATTGTAGAAATTGGATTGCACCGATTGGTGATCTATCTACCTCAGTAGATGAGGAGCCACCCTATGATGATCATGAGAATCAAGTCCAAAAGCCCATGGCCATGGCAGAATAAAAAAATAGAAAGAGTTTCTATTAGGATTTTCATATTACACTTGAATCGAACGATTAATTCATATGACAAAAATTAGGATTTGACGAGATCACCTTAACCCTAATCTGATCAGAGCGCAAGATAGAGGAACTTAATCACATAGGTAACTACACCAAGAGGTTCATTGTCAGTTTTGATGGGTTGCCACTATATGCTGCTAGATTTCACTGATAGATTTTGAGAGCAATTAGACTGATTTAGATGATCGATCATATTAGTTGTCTGAATCAAAAAAGTTCTAATCCATTGAAAGGTGTTTTGATGATGTTGATGATAGAGATCATGACGTATTCCATTACCATATGAAACTGAACCTAACTGGATCACATAAATAAGGGTTTGGATCTAGATATCCTTAATTAGAATCACCGAGTTCAATTGATTTGAATAAAATTTAATTTGGTTCAAGAAAATCGTGCTAGCACACGATGGATCCTAATGTTCTCCTTTAACAATCATTAAAGCTAGTCTCGACTGAGCCAAATGTGTTTGGGCTCACTCAATAACCTTTACTTAGTTTGACTAGAGCTTGTCCAAGTTAGAAAAGGATTGTCTTAATTTATGAGATAAATTTGAGATAACATCAGCCATTTTTCATCACCTACTAAATCTTGACCTTAGACTTTGGTCAAATGTTGACCTTTGATACTTAGACATCTACCCATGTGTCATGCACCCATAGGAGAGAACATGGGGCTTTGTCCCCCTACTAAAAAGTAGAAAGGGAGGGGTGCTAAAAAGTAGAAAGGGAGGGGTGCTAAAAAGTAGAAAGGGAGGGGTGCATGCCTAGGAAGGCATGCACCCCATGAGGATCATGCTTGGAGTCCCATAAATATGGGACTCCAGGTTGCTTCATGATTTCAAATTAGGTGGCACCAAGGAGTCCTATTTGACTAGTCTTGGTGCCACATAAGGAGGTTTATGAGGGACTCAAATTTGATTGGATTAGATGATGTCATCCCACCAATCAGATTTAGATCTGATTGCACAAAGAGCAATGATTGATCGAGATGATGTGGCACTGCATGGCGCAGCAGGGTCTATATAAACCCTATCTGCACCTAGAATTGAGAGCTTTTGCCCTTTGCCTATGCCACAAAGCTTCTCTCCCTCCCTCTCCATGCCACCGTTAGGTCCTCTCTCTTCTATCCATGTCCAAGAGTTCTTGGACTCGAGTTTTGGTGCGATCCAAGCAAGAGAAAGGTGATAAGAAAGAAAGAAGGCAACACTGCTGCAAGAGACAATGGCTGATCTTCCAAAGCCATTTTAAAGACCATCATGATTAGATCCAAATCTGAGTTTTGGAGGATAGATTGAGAAGGAGAAGATCTCTAGAGGTAGAGGTCAGGCGCTTGCATGGCTACATCCAGAACCTCAGGCAAACATCGGGATCATCACATGGTAATAGAATTACCCATAACAAAGGTATAACTAAATTAGATTTAATTTAATTTAATTTATTTTATTTTATTTTATTAGATTAATAAGATTAGATTTGAAAAGTATTAGATCTAATTTGGATCTAAGAACAATAATTTTTAAAATATCCCTCTTGATCCAATCAGATCTGAACGAACCTGATCCAAAAAATAGGATTTTTCCTTCAACTAGTATCAAGGCCAGGTTTCAAAATTTATTAGATCTAATTTTATTTTAATTTTGATCTAATAATTAGATGATTTTAGATGTCACATAAGATATGATTAGATTTAAAATTAAAAAATTAAAATTAAATAATTTAGATCTAAGATGTATGAGATGCATGATTAGACTAGGAATAGAATTATTCTATGTGTAGTCTAACATGATCATAAATTTAATTTAATTAATTATAATTTTTAGATATAATTTTTTTAATAATTATAAATATTATAATTATATCTAAAAAATAAAAAATAAATTTATTTAATTTTGTTCATATGAGATATGATTGATGCATGTTTAGACTAATTATAGAATAGATCTATAAAGTTATCTTGAATAAATTTAATTTAGTATGATCAAATTTAAATTTTATTTTTTAGATATTTATGCATTAATTTAGATCTAAAAACATGCATGATATGAAACATGAGATGTATGCAAAATATATTTTTAAGTTAGATCAATTTTTATATGTGATATATGATGTAGATCTAACTAGTTTTGTAGATTCATCATGTTCTTGATTATGGCATTTCCCTTGGTTGTCCAGTCATAAAAATAAAGAAGGGTTTAAAGGTCCTCTCCTCCTATTCGATGGGATGTTCTTATGATGTGTAGGGATGCTATGCATTCATCCTTAATTAAAAATCAAAAACCTATTTTCTGCAAAATCCTAGATCCTGAAATCCTAAGATTTTATTTACATATTTTGTTTATGAACTCTAATCTTAATTAAGAATTAAGATTATGAAATATAATAGGTCTAAAATTGAGAATTTTTAGATCTAAGACATATTCATAAAATTAGGTTCGGGCTTGGGTAGCTCAATTAGATCTAGCGGTTGATCAAACCAAATCAAGAGTCGATTAGATGGGATCAAGAGTGCTTAAATTGACCAGTCTAATAAGATTAAGTCTGAGTCAAGATTGAGTCACATGAGTGATCGATCAAGTTAAGACCTAACTAGGCTCAGTGGTTAGAGTCTAGATTGTAAGCTAATCTGATTGGTTCTGGCTCAATAATTTGGTATCTAAGATAAGTTTGGCAGATACAACCAACTGCTTTTTAATTGGGAGCTACTCAACACGAATGCATTCTTGTCAAGTTAATGGCATATCCCTTCCATCGGTCTCACTTACTTGGCCATATTTGTCGGCTCAGTTCTGATCTAAGGTGACTACTAATCTAAGCGAATCCATGCCACTAGGTTAGTCATAATGGTTATGGCTATGTCAAGCCAAGTTTAAAAAGACCTAAATCAAATCTTCCTAAGAAAAGATTAAGTCTAAGGTCTTCCACCATTGTAGATATGCGGACCCTTCTCGGGGTTGATTGTTCTCGATTGATTATAGTGGTTCAGTTGTACCAGGAAGATGCAACTATGTCTATTAGGCATTGGATACTACAAGCTGGAGGGTTGATTGGGCTCAATATTTTGGATACGATGAGAGACCTAATTAGAAATCTAATCTACGTAAATGGTGGATCTGACTTAACTAAAGAGTGGATCAATATTCCAGGCACAGTGAGATTCATGAATTAGAGACCAAGCCTGGGTGCACCATGATTAGAAAATCATTGGACAAGAGTTGTTCACTCATTGGCTAACCCATCATCAATAACTATTAGGTGAGGTGATGAGTCAGTTGGTGGGACTGCACCACCCACTAGAAATCATTAATCATGAAGATTTTTGCATCTCGAAGAAAATAATGGGAGATAATTTGTTTAAAAATTTAATCCACTAGCTCGTATCCTGGACACCCATAGACTGATCGGATCCAATTACAAAAAGTGGCTCTAAAATTTTAAAATTATTTTGGATTCCAAAAAGTAAACTCATGTATTGGACTAAGATCCCCCACCTTACCAGCTCATCCATCCACTGAATAGAGAGCATCTCTTGACAAATGGATGGATGAAGATAACAAGATAAGATACTATATGTTGGGCTCAATGTCTGATGAGCTTCAACACCAACATGAAGGTATCAAGACTGCCTGCCAAATGTTGGCTCACCTGAAAGAATTATTTGGTGAATAGAGTCGCGTAACCAAATATCAGATCACTAAATGACTATTTAAGACTAAAATGCATGATGGATAGTCAGTCCAAGATCATTGTCTGATAATGATCAAGGACTTGAAAGAGCTTAAGAAGATTGAAGTGAAGTTAGACCAAGATCTACAGAATGATATAATTCTGCAATCCTTAATTGATGCATATGGGCAGTTAATCATGAACTACCATATGCATAAACATCAAAATAATTTAGCTGAACTTATGAATATGTTGGTTACTACTGAGCCTTCTATGAAAGGTTCTAAAGGCTCAGTACTTGCTATGGATGGAGTTCTTCCAAGAGAAAGTTCTTTGGAAAGAAGAAGAAGTCTATGAAAAGGTAGAAGGTTGAAGATGGAAAGAAAAAAAAGGTAGAGCTGAAAAAGAAGGCCGCTAACAAAGAAAAGTATTTCCATTATAATACTGATGGCCACTAGAAGTGGAACTGCACTACATACCTGGCCACCCTAAAGAATAAGAAGGAGATAGATCCTTCTAAAGATATGCTCGTTATTGAATATAACCTTATGATTTCTTCTGCATCCAGTTGGATGCTTGACTCTGGTTCTAGTGCTCATTTGTGCATTTCTATGCAAGATCTTGAGGATAGCAAGAGGCTGAGGGATGGTGAGATGATTCTACGAGTCGAAAATGGAGCAAAGGTTGCTGCTTTGGCTGAGGAAATCTACCCTCTCTGACTACCATCTAGTTTAGATTTAGTACTTAGGAATTATTATTATGTGCCTGCCGCAAGCAAAAATTTGATTTCTATTTCATCTTTAGCATAAAAAGCTATGTAATTAGTTTTCTTAAGGACCATTGTAATATTCTTTATGAAAGAAATAAAATTGTAAGTGGTTTCCTCATTAACGATCTCTATCAGTTACATATTGATGTATCTATCTTTAATATCGAGCAAAATATAAATGCCATAAGATCAAAATGATCCAGGGATAGTACAAATGATAGGTATCTATGGCACCTAAGGCTAGGTCATATAGTAGAAGATAGGGTTAACAAATTGGAGAAAATCAGGCTATTGAGTCCATTGACTTTTGAGCCATATCCAATTTGTGAATCATGTCTTCATGGCAAAATGACTAAGCTCTCTTTTGTAGGACATGAAAAAAGGGCCACGAATCTACTTGCCCTAGTACATACTGATGTGTGCGGCCCATTTGATGTGTCGGCCAAAGGCAACTTTGATTATGTCATAATTTTTACTGATGATTTATCTCGATATGGGTACATGTATCTTATGAGATAGAAGTCTGAAGTCTTTAAAAAGTTTAAGAAATTCAAACATAAAATCGAAAAGCAAATTAGAAAACCCATTAAGATTCTTCGATAAGATCTACGAGATGAATACCTTAGTCAGAAATTTTTGGACTATCTCAGGCAAAATGGCATATTCTCTCAATGGACTCCAGCTGAAACACCTCAACTAAATGAGGTTTCAGAATGAAGAAATCAGACCCTATTACATATGGTCTGATCCATGATGAGCTTCACAGACCTTCTTGATTTTCTTTGGAGACATAGTCTGTTAACTGCTATATATTTACTAAATAAGGTTTCCTCTAAAAATGTTCCTACCACACCGTATGAAATATGGCATGATAAAAAACTAAGTTTGAGTCATCTCAGAATTTGGGATTCTCTGACTCATGTTAAAAAATAACAAGTGGACAAGTTAGACTATAGGTCCTTTAGAGCTCGATTTATATGATATCCTTATGAATCATTAGGATTTTATTTCTACATTTCAAAAGATCATAATGTGATTGTGAGTCGGCATGCCATTTTTCTTAAAAAATAGTTTATTCAAGATAGCGGCATTGGAAAGCAAATCAAGCTAAAGGAGAAAGTCTTCCAAGAGCAACGAGCTATGGACCCTATGGAACCAAATCAGGTTGAGCTAATACAATCACTACCTCTTCCACCTCATAGATCAAAAAGAATTTCCCATCCTCCTGAGAGGTACTTAGGTACTAATTCAGAGGAAGTAGAAAAAATGTTCCTCATAGGTAATGGGGTTCATGGTAATCCCAAAATCTATGATGAGGCAATATCGAATATCAACTCCAAAAAGTGGTTAGAGGTAATGAAGTCAGAAATTGACTCAATGCACTCAAACCAAGTTTGGACCTTGGTAGATCCACTAGAAGGTATAGTACCTATTGGGTGTAAATGGATCTACAAGAGAAAAATTGGTGCAGATGGGAATGTGGAGACATTCAAAGCTAGATTAGTGGCAAAAGATTATAGTCAGCATGAAGGCATTGACTATCAGAAAATCTTTTCGCCAGTAGCTAGGCTAAAATTCATCCACACATTACTTGCAGTTGCAGCTTATTTTGATTATGAAATATGGCAAATGGACGTAAAAATGGTATTCTTAAATGGATACCTTGAGGAAGATATCTATATGGAATAGTCGTTAGGTTTCTCATCCAGTGATACTGATCATAAAGTATGCAAACTACAAAGGTCCATATATAGACTCAAGCAAGCATCTCGGAGCTGAAATACTCATTTTAATGATGTGATCAAATTATTTGGTTTCATCAAAAATGAGGAGAAATCATGTATTTTTAAAAGGGTTAGTGGGAGCACTATTGTCCTCCTCGTACTGTACGTGGATGATATCCTTCTTATTGAGAATGATATTCCATATTGACGATAGTTAAAATGTGGTTATTTGAAGAATTCTCCATGAAAGATCTAGGAGAAGCATCCTTCAATCTAGGAATTAAAGTCTATAGAGATAGACCAAAAAGGATGCTAGGTCATTCATAGAAGATGTACATAGAGGAAGTGCTAAAGAGGTTTAGCATGAAAAACTCCAAGAGGGGATTGGTATCATTCAGACATGGCATTGATCTCTCTAAGAAAATGTGTTCCAACACACCAGAGGAGATTGAATGCATGATACCATGTTATGTACACGACTTGATATAGCCCATGCTGTGAGTATCACGAGCAGATATCAGTCAAATCCAGGTGAACAACACTGAACTTCTATGAAATGTATCCTTAAGTACTTGAGAAGAACTAAGGATATGTTATTGGTTTTTGGTAATGGAGAACTCCATGTCCAGGGGTATATAGACTTGAATTTTATGTCTGATATAGATGATCGAAAGTCAACATCTGTTTGTCTATTTGTGTGTAAAGGTAGTGCTATCAGTTGGAAGAGTTTCAAGCAGACAGTGATAGCAGATTCCACCATGCAAGCAGAATATATCGCTGCATCAAAAGTTGTGAAGGAGACATTCTGATACAAGAAATTCATCGTGGAGATTAGAGTGATGCCATCGAATACTATTCCTCTATACTGCAATAATAATGGCATCATAGCCCTTGCTAAGAAGCCGAGGTCTCACCAAAAATCTAAGCACATCGAGCGGCGATACCATCTCATCCGTGATTACCTCGAGAAAGATTATTTCAAGGTCAAGAGAGTAGACTCCGCATACAATGTGGCAGACCCACTCACAAAGTCGTTGGACCAGCAGAAGATCGAAGCCCACCTTAAGAAGATGGGACTTAGATTTGTAGCCAATTGGCTTTAGGTCAAATGGGAGTTTGTTAGATATGTGTGCCCTAGAAGCCAGAATTGACTGACACTTGTAATACACTTCTAAAGGCAAAATTATAATTTTGACTATAAATAATAAAATAGATTATTTTTTATCGTAATGTGTATTTGAAAGTATCTGTGATACATCCCTTGAGTTAATGGTAATGATGGTTCAAATTTTCAAGAGTTGAAAATTTAAGATATGAGTTTTCATTATTAACTCATAAAATGCACTCGTAGGATCATTATGAGGATGGTGATTGATCTAAAAGGTTGGTGTACAATCACTTCTTTAGAATAGATGAGTCTTGAGTCTATGGTGTAGAGACACCAGAGCGAGAGTATAGGTACTCGTTAGAGAACGAGGGCACTGAGCTTTACCACCTCGAGTAGTCATGAGGAAGTCTACATTCTCATCGATGACTGGCTCGAAGCTGCAATGGTGTGCTTGATTCTTTTGATCTGAGGTGCATCGGTAGTTCATCTTGAGGGTGTTAGAGTTTGACTACATCATAACTCGATCTCCTAGCCATTTGGAATCCTGAGGTGTATGTTGGCTATAGCATGTTCATTGTAGGAATTGGATTGCACCAATAAGGGATCTATCTACCTTGATAGATGAGGAGCAGTCCTATGATGATCATAAGAATCAAGTCTATAAGCCCATGGCCATGGTAGAGTGAAATAATAGAAAGAGTTTCTATTAGGGTTTTCATATTACACTTGAACCGAATGATTAATTCATATGATAGAAATTAGGGTTTGACGAGATCACCTTAACCCTAATCCGATTAGGGCTTAAGAAAGAGGAACTTAATCACATAGGTAACTATACCAAGAGATTCATTTTTAGTTCTGATGGGTCGCCACCATATACTGCTAGGTGTCACTGGTAGATTTTGAGAGCAATTCGAATGATTTGGATGATCGATCATACTAGTTGTTTGAATCAAAAAAGTTCTGATCCATCGAAAGGTGTTTCGATGATGTCGATGATAGAGATCGTGATGTATCCCATTACCATATGGAACTGAACCAAACTAGATCACATAAACAAGAGTTTGGATCTAGATATCATGAATTGGACTAACCCAGTTTAATTGATTTGAATAAGATTCAATTAGGTTCAAGAAAATCATGTTAGCACACGATTGAGCCTATTGTTCTCCTTTAATAATCATTAAAAGCTTGTTTCGATTGAGCCAAATATGTTTAAGCTCACTCAAAAATCTTTATTTGGTCTGACTAGAGCTTGTCCAAGTTAGAAAATGGTTGTCTTAATTTATGAGATAAATTTGAGACAATACCTGCCATTTTTCGTCACCTGCTAAATCTTATCCTTGGACTTTGGTCAAATATTGACCATTGACACTTAGACATCTGCCCATATGTCATGCACCCATAGGAGAGAACATTAGGCTTTGTCCCCCTTCTAAAAAGTAGAAAGGGAGGGGCACATGCCTAGGGAGGCATGTGCCTCATGGGGATCACGCTTGGAGTCCCATACAGATGGGACTCTAGGTTGCTTATGATTTCAAATTAGGTGGCGCCAAGGAGACTTGTTTGACTAGTCTTGGTGCCACCAAAGGAGGTTTATGAGGGACTCTAATCTAATTGGATTAGATGATGTCATCCCACTAAATAGATTTAGATCTGATTACACAAAGAGCCATGATTGATCAGGATGATGTGGAACTGCATGGCACAGTAGGGTCTATATAAACCTTATCTGCGCCTAGAACTGAGAGCTTCTGCCCTTTGCCCATTTCACAAAGCTTCTCTTCCTCCCTCTCCATGCCACCTTTAGGTCCTGTCTCTCCTATCCACATCCAAGAGTTCTTGGGCTTGAGTTTTGGTGCGATCCAAGCAAGTGAACGGCGACAAGAAATAAAGAAGACAACACTACTGCAAGAAACAATGGCTGATCTTCAAAAGTCATTTTGTAGACCTTCAAGATCAGATCCAAATCTAAGTTTTGGAGGATAGATTGAGAAGGAGAAGATCTCTAGATCTTCCCTGAGTGGATACTAGTAGAGGCCAGGTGCTTGCGTGGCAACATCCAGAATCTCAGGCAAAACATCGGGATCATCATAGGGTAATAGGATTATCCATAACAAAGATATAATTAAATTAGATTTAATTCAATTTAATTTATTTTATTTTATCAAATTGATAAGATCAGATCTAAAGAATCTCATATCTAATTTAGATCTAAGGGAAATAATTTTTGAAATATCCCACTTGATCCAATCAGATCTGAATGAACTTGATCCGAGAAACTGGGTTTTCCCTTCACAAAAGACCACCTTAAGGTGGTGGCTGATGGGATAGGAGTACAAGATGAAAACATAGATTTCAAAGCAAAATTAAGAAATCAGACAAATCAAACCCGAACCCTAGGACCACCTTATTAGAAATTAAATCATGTAGCATGCATTTGCAAAATAAAAGAAAGCATTGAACATACCTCTTATCGCTAAACCCTGAATTGACCCTAATTATCGACAGCAGTCCGTCAGGGGTTCCACTAGATGCCCACGTGTTCACCCTCCAACATTGATCCACATGGAGATTTGATCAAGACACCAACACCTCTGATTTATATAATTAAAATTTCAAAAATAAGAACTTTAATTACATGGGCAAGACCTTCCTTAGCCTTTATGTCACCTTCCTTGCCTCTCCTTACCTTTTTTTCTTTTTTCCTTGTCTTCTTAATTTTTCTTCCTATTCTCTTTGTATTAAGATGACTTCTTATTCTTATAAGGACAAGGTCTAGATAAGAGAAGGAGAGAAAGAAAATTGGACAATAAGAAAATACTTGTAAGAAAGAAAGATAATTTTCTGAATCTTCGGACTCTCGGTGCGCACCCCTATTTATAATGTACGTAGGGGTGCCAACACATTTTCTCGCACCCTTTCCATAATATTATCTCATGTTCCTTCAGCCTATCTCATGCCTCATCAGATAATAATGCCATGTAGACTTAGTCCAAGAGGTGCCTTAAAGCAAAAGGACTCTCGGACTAATTCTACGTAAGTTATTTATGAAGAGTCATGGGCTTTTATTTTTGGCGCCATCAAATTCTACCATTAGATCAGATAAGTAGGCCATCCAATGGCCTAAACATGGGATGCCCATTCAGCAAAATAGCATTGAGATATTCATTAAATATTTAAAATCCCAAGGGACTTTGACTTGGTCCAAGAGGCGCCAACGAAGAGTGGGGGGCAAGGAGTCCCTTCTCATGCAAATATTAATCAAATAACAAAGAATTTAACCTGCAGAAGTACTCTTCTATGCCCCATATCTGATGTCCATGCCCATATGTAAATTTATGCAACACGAAAAAAGGGAGGAAAAGTCAAAGAAGGTAGGAGCCTACATAAACCCATGCGCCAAGGACTCTTGCACATGAATGACTTCCCACGCGCAAGAGAGAGACTCTCTGGCATGTGGGATTCTGGTATGTGATGCTCCATCTAAAGCCCAATCAGTCTAGGCTAACCTAATTCAAGATCAAATCCAATTTGGCTCAAATCAGACCTTAATTAGCCCAAATTGGATGCCGGTTCAAATCCGATTCAAATCTAGGTGCTAGGGTTTGCTACATGTGCTAGCATGTTCAACTTGCAAACATGGTCTAATCCAATTATATCCTTAATCAATTCTCTTTGTGTGTGACCCATTGGATTCCACATTTAGTCAGTAGTGGGTCTGGGTGTGATTTGACCTAATATGGTTAGAACTCAACCAAATCGATTTAGGTCAAAAATAGGCTACCTAATTTGATCAATTAGAATACTTTCTAATTTAATGATCAAATTAATAAAAAATTAATTCAATCAAATTCATAAGATAAGACAGACATCTAGCAATGTATCATGACTTTCTGAATGATGTGAAATTTTGATGGAAATACCAAAAATATCCTTCAGTGAAAAATTATCGTGCAATTAGATCCTTCAATCATCCTGCATCCTGAATATGACTCTAGATATGGAAATATGTCAAACCCAATATCATATTTATTTCTCTTTCAATCTTATGTTGATATTTTATTTAATGAAATATTAGAAACTATTTCTAATTTTCATCATGCTTTGATCAAAGTCTTCCTAAATCATCATTTGTTTGCAGTAGGTAGGATGCGATTTTCTCTTACCAGGAGTGATCGATTCCATGTTAACCTACTCACAACCTTCATATATAATCCATCATATCTAGAAAACCCCGTATATGACTAAGTCATGAATGAGTATGAACCAAAATATGGATTCATATATATAAGGTTCTATGGTAGTTTCAGGTTTAAGAATTACATGCACAATTTCACCATGAGAACCATCTATTGACATGTACATAAGACTCCATTAGATATTCTCGACTTGGATCAATTCAGTAAACTCATTCTCTAATGATCACCCACATCTTTGTATTAGTGTCATACACAAGTGATTGTAAGATCAATCATCCTCTCAATCGAGCATACAAAGGATGTGCTAGTCTTACCAAAAATATTGATCCCTAACTTAATGTTCCATCGACCAAGAATGTTTAAATTAGGGTTTTAAGGTTTTAGGTCTCATTGGTATGATCTCATCATAATCCTAAAACCATAGCCTTAATTTATGGAATTCATCATAATCTTAAATAAATAAGAAGACACTGCATATGATGAAATAAATATCTTTATTTATTTTAAAATATCATTACATGAGTTTGGAAGATAAAGAACAACCCAAATAAATAAATAAATAAATTTTGATTAGCTTGAGGGCATATTCGTTTCAATCTCCTACTTGCATTAAAGCCAATCACCCTTATATTTTAATCCCATACAATCAAGGTGGTGATCAAACAGTTGCAGTGGTAAAGCCTTAGTGATGGGTCTGCTATGTTGTTCTTTGAGTCTACTCATTCTGTGACAACATCTTGTCTTTCAATAATTTCACGAAGGAGATGGAAGCATCTCAGAATATCTTTGGACTGATGATATGATCTTGGTTCCTTTGCTTGAGCCATAGCTCCAGTATTATCATAGTAAAGTGATACTAGATTCTTAATTTCAAGAATAACACCCAATTCTGTGATGAACTTCTTCATCCAGACAGCTTTCTTGGTGGCTTCACTTGCAGCTATGTATTCTGCCTCAGTTATTGAGTCAGCTACAGTTGGTTGCTTAGTACTCTTTCAACTCACTGCTCCATCATTTAGAGCAAAGATATATCCTAAAATGGATTTACTATCATCTAGGTCTGATTGAAAACTAGAATCAGAATATGCTTCTAGTTTAAGATCAAAACCACCATATACTAGAAAAATATCTTTTGTCCTTCTCAAGTACTTAAGAATATTTTTCACAGCTTTTCAATGATCCTCTCCTGGATTAGCCTGAAATCTACCTACAATGCCTAAGGCATAAGCAATATTAGGCCTTGTACATAACATGGCATACATTATTGATCCAACAGCCGAAGCATAAGGAATAGAACTCATTCTATTTCTCTCTTCAGGTGTCTTTGGAGACATCTTCTTAGAGAGATGTATGCTTTGACTCATGGGTAAGTAACCTCTTTTACTCCCATCCATAGTAAATCTTTTTAGTATTAAGTCAATGTACCTAGATTGGGACAAGCCTAGCATCCTCTTAGATCTATCGCTATAGATCTTTATTCCTAGTATATAGGATGCTTCTCCCAAGTCTTTCATAGAAAACTTATTTGATAGCCATAATTTGATTGATTGCAATATTAGGATGTCATTTCCAACGAAGAGTATGTCATCTACATATAGAACCAAGAAAACTATGGTACTCCTAATAGTCTTCTTGTACACACACGGTTCATCCATATTCTTGATGAAACCAAACTCTTTGATTGTTACATCAAAATGGATGTTCCAACTCCTTAATGCTTGCTTTAATCGATAAATAGATCTCTTAAGCATGCATACCTGATTTGGTCTTTTATTTAACTCAAATCCCTCTATCTATGACACATAAACCTCCTCCTCAAGGAAACCATTAAGGAAGGCAATCTTTATATCCATTTGCCATATTTCATAATCGTGGTATGCCGCTATGGCAAGCATAATCTGAATAGATTTGAGCATGGCAACAGGTGAAAATATTTCATCATAATCAATCTCCTATTTTTACCTAAAATTCTTAGCCACCAATCTGGCCTTATAGTTTTCAATTTGACCATCTGCTCCAATCTTTTTCTTAAAAATCTATTTGCATCCAATAGGATTTATTTTCTTTAGTGCATCCACCAAAGTCCATACTTTATTGGTGTGCATGGAGTCCATTTTGGATTGCATGGTAGCTAGCCATTTGTCAGAGTCCTTACTTTTGACTGCTTCCATATAGGTCAGAGGTTCATCATTCTCAATGACTTGGGCTTCATTGTTCTCAATAATGAACCCGTACCTAATAGGTGTAAGTCGCACTCTATCAGACCTATAGATAGGAGTTATGTGTTTTGGTTCTTTCATATTTATTTGATTATTTGGTTGAAAAATTTCTATTTATCTTTCTTGAACTTCACTAAGTTCAATATTTCTTCCACTATCTTTTTCTAAGATAAACTCTTTTTCCATGAAAGTGACATGCCTACTTACAAAAACTTTTTGTTCAGTAGGGTGGAATAAATATCCTATACTATCTCTAGGATATCTGATAAATAGACATCTGTCTGATCTAACGTCAAGCTTATGTCCAAAATTTTTTTTGACATATGCTTGACAACCCCATATCTTAAGAGACTTAAGATTAGGTTTCTTACCTCTCCATATCTCATATGGAGTACTAGATATAGATTTAGAAGGTACTCTATTCAAGATGTAAATTGCGGTCTCCAAGGCATGACCCTAGAAGGAAATAGATAATTCAGTGAAGCACATCATGAACCATACCATATCTAATAAGGTACGATTTTTTCTTTCGGCTACATTGTTTAATTATTGTGTATAAGAAGGTGTCCATTCAAAGAGAATTTCTTTAACTTTACGATCGTCTAGAAACTCACTAGATAAGTATTCTCCTTCTCGATCATATCGAATGATTTTTATACATTGTCCAATTTATTTTTCAACCATACTTTGATACTCTTTAAATTTATCAAAGGCTTCGGATTTGTGTTTCATAAGATACACATATCCAAACCTAGATAAATCATCAGTGAACGTTATAAAATAAGAGTATCCTTCTCTGACTTGAGTTGTCATAGGACCACATACATCCATATGTACAAGTCCTAATAACTCACTTATCCTTTCTCCATGTCCATTAAATGGAGTCTTGGTCATTTTATTCATGAGACATGATTCACAAGTTTCTAATGATTCATAAGCAAAAAGATTAAAGAACTTTTTTTTATATAATTTGTTAATCCTAGCCTCACTAATATGACCTAATCGACAATACCAAAGTAAAGTATTATTTATGTTATCTCTCTTATGTTTTCTATTTTTATCCATATGAAATATATTGTCATCCATACATAGAGTCAACAAACCATTGCTAAATATGCCAAAGCAAATATTTTCATTAGAATATTTAATCGAGCAACCTTTGCTCGTTACATTAATACTATAACCTTGTTTTAATAGCAAGGGTATAGATATAATATTTCTAATGATCTTAGACATATAATAATAATTTATAAGCTCTAAGATCTTTTCAGATGGTAACTTTAATATATTTATTCCTACAGCTCCTACTTGGATAAACTCTCCTCCAGTGCCATAAAGCTTGAAGTCACCTTTCTTCAAACTCCTAATTTTTTGTAGTCCCTGTAAAAATTTGCAGATATGAAAACCACAACCGATATCTAATACTCAAGAGTTTGAAATGGAAGAATTTAATGACAATATAGTATGTATCTCATACATACCTTTTGGTACATTTTTTGCACCAAACTTCATGGTTGCAAGGTAAGCCTTGCAATTTCTCTTTCAATGACCTATTTTGCTGCAGTGAAAATAGGTCATCTGTCCAGAGACCTTCTTTCCCTTTTTCTTCTTATTTATATCATCTTTAGGGTTCAGCCTCCTCTTTGAACCCTTTTTGCCTGCCTTCTTCTTGGAGATCCATCCATAAGAAGAAGAGTCTTATCCTTCTTGATATGGCTTTCTGCTGTCTTAAGCATATTTAGCAGCTCAGGTAAGAAAGAATTCAATTTATTCATATGATAGTTTATGACAAACTAAGAAAATAATTATGAAAGTGATTGCAGGATCAAATCCTGACTTAACTCTCCATCCATAACAAAACCTAATTGACTTAATCGAGTGATTAGGTCAATTACCATCAGAACATGGTTTTGAACGAATGTTCCTTCTATCATTCTTGGATGAAATAATTGCTTAAATATCTCATATCTAGTAGTTCTACTCTGCTCTCAATAAAGCTCTTTTAGATTAAGCAATATGGATTGAGTATCCATGCCAGCATGCTACCTCTAGAATTCATTATTCGTGAAGATAAGTATTATGCATTTGATAGTAAGGAAATCATTTTGCCACATCTTGTGTGTGGACTTATCTTCATCTGTAGCATCTTTTCCTAATGGCTTAGGATCAGGGGCATTAAGAATATAGAAGAGTTTTTCTTGACTGAGTACTATTTTTAGGTTTCCCAATCAGTCCACATAATTTGGATCAGTCAATTTATTTGAATCCAAAAGTGAATGCAATGAAAGTGAAGAAGCCATTTAATCTACATAATAAAGAACAATACATAAGCAAACAACTCATGATGACATACATAATTAAATTAGGATTTTAATTTAATTATGTCTTTCACTATTTAATCAAAAATCATAACCCTCTAATTGATTTTCTTAGTGAGAATAAGACCCTAATTTCTTATAAAAGGTCTTGTGGTTGCACAATAAACATGTTATAAGTTCAAATGTAGGAAACTCTTTTCAATTGCATTTTATGCAACTCTCAATAAAAGAAAAAGAAATTTGCCTCTAAAGCATTAATAGCCTTGTGTTAGCACAACAAACTTTAATATTTTAGTTAAGTAGAACCCTTCATTTCTATACAGTCAAAATGAAATATAACTGCTCTTGTGGTACACAACAAAGTAGTATATTCAAAATGCTGTAAGCTTCTCAATGCACTAGATTAATATTACATCATTCTTCATGATACATCTTATGGTTACACAACAAAACTAATATGGTTCTGGACATAATAAGGTCCAGGCATGAAGGAAGGCCTTAATGTAGTGAATATAACACAAAGCATTTCAATCTAGAATTAAATTTATTAAATTGGCTAGGTAATTGGGAGAGAGATGGGAGTCCCCCCGTTGCTTTCCTTAGACACCAATAAATTGGCTAGGTCAGACAACAGAACCAATTAAAAAATCACACTCTTTACCAATCATGAACCACTTTTCCTAGATACTGACTGACCAATTAGATATCCAGATTGATTCAGCTATTGGCTAATTATACTACAACTTAATATAACTTTAAAGAGGGATTTAGAAGTTCTTGATACACATCCTAAATGCATGAAAATATTAATTATGATAAAAATATTAGCATGTACACTTATTCTAGAACAACCATCATTACAAAGTGAATTCTTTCCACTATGTTAGGGCAACCTTTATAGAATAATATATACATCATAATCTCATTATGATAAAAAATAAAAATATGATCACATCATATAGATAACATGCTAAAAAAAAAAATCATATCATATTTTCATTTATCCCATTATAATATAAGCAAAGCAATATATGATTTAACCTAATAAGGCTTACTCTGATACCACTGATGGGATAGGTGTATAGGATGGAAGCACAGATTTTAAAGCAAAATTATGAAATCATACAAACCAAACCCAAGTCCTAGGACCACCTTATTAGTAATTAAATCATATAGCATGCATTTCTAATATAAAAGAAAGTATTGAACACACCTCTTATCGCTAAACCCTGAATTGACCGTAATTATCGGCAGCAGTCCATCAGGAGTTCCATCAAGTGCCCACGTGTTCACCCACCAACATTGTGTTAGATATATGTGCCCTAGAAGCCAGAATTGGCTGACACTTGTAATACACTTCTAGGGGCAAAATTGTAATTTTGACTATAATCAATAAAATGGGTTATTTTCTATCACACCTGTGTATTTAGTGTCTGTGATACATCCTTTGAGTTAATAGGTAATGATAATTCATATTTTCAAGAGTTGAAAATTTAAGACACGAATAATCATTATTAACTCATAAACAGCTCCCGACCATAGGATCATCACGAGGATGGTGATTGATCCGGAAGGTTGGTGTACGATCGCTTCTCTTTAGTAGATGAGTCTTGAGTCTACGGTGTGGAGACACCGGAGCGAGAGTACAGGTACTCGTTAGAGAACGAGGGCACTGAGCGTGACCACCTCGAGTAGTCATTAGGAAGTCTACCTTCTCGTCAATGACTGACTCGATGCTGCAGTAGTGTGTCTGGTTCTTTGACCTGAGATGCATCGGCAGTTCACCTTGAGGGTGTTATAGTTTGACTACACCATTACTCGGTCTCCTAGCCATATGGAACCCTGAGGTGTATGTTGGCTATAGCATGTTCATTGTAGGAACTGGATTGCATCAAGATGGGAATCTATCTACCTCGGTGGTAGAGGAGCAGCCCTATGATGAATCATGAGAATCAAGTCCAGAAGCCCATGGCCATGGCAGAGTGAAATAATAGAAAGAGTTTCTATTTAGATTTTCACATTGGACTCGAATCGAATGATTACATCATATGACAGAGACTAGGGTTTGACGAGTTCACCTTAACCCTAATCTGATCGGGGCTCAAGATAGAAGAACTTAATCACACAGGTAGCTGCACCAAGAGGTTCGCATTCAGCTCTGATGGGTTGCCACCATATACTGCTAGGTGTCACTGGTGGATTTTGGGAGCAATTAGAATGATTTAGATGATCGATCATTCTAGCTGTTCGAATCAGAAGAGTTCTGATCCATCGAAAGGAGTTTCGATGATGTCTATGATAGAGATCATGACATATCCCATTACCATACAGAACTGAACCTAACTGGGTCACACAAACAAGGGTTTGAATCTGGTGATCATCAATTGAACTGATCTAGTTCAATTGATCTGAATGAGATTCAATTAGGTTCAAGGAAATCGTGCTAGCACTCGATTGAACCTAACGTTCTTCTTTTACTATCATAAATAAGTTGTCCTGACTGAGCCAAAGGAGTTTGTGCTCAATCAGAGGCCTTCATATGGTCTGACTGGAGGTTGTCCAAGTCAGAATAGGTTGTCTTATTTGTAAGACATTACCTGCCATTTTTGGTCACCTGCCATTTCTTGTTCTTTGACTTTGGTCAAAAGTCTACCTTTGACTGGTCAAACGTTGACCATTGACACTTTGACTTTTGACCACATGTCATGCACCTATTGGAGAGCTGGTGGGGGCCTGTCCCCCTGCCAGAACCTGGCAAGGAGAAGGGCGCACGCCAAGGGTGGCGTGAGCCCAAGTAGGAGGCGCCTAGGAGTCCTTGTTGGACAAGGACTCCACCTCCCTTTTGGATTCCAATCAGAGTTCTACTAAGAATCCAGTTTGACTGGTCTTAGGCACCCTCTAAGGAGGAATCCAGGGGTCTCTATTCCAACCAATCAGATTTAGATCTGATTTCACAAAGGGTTGTGATTGGTTGAGAGGAAGAGGAGTTGGATCACAAGCTTAGGTCTATAAATAAGACCCTGCGCCCAACCCTAATTCTAATGCAATTCAATTGAGAAACCCCACGCCCCAAGGCTGCCTCTCCCCTCCTTCTCCATGCCATAGTCTTCTTCTCCCCTTGCTCTCCACGTCCAAAAGAGTTTTGGACTTTAGGTTGGTGCGATTCAGATCAAGGAAAGGCGATCAAAAGCAAGAAGGCTGCGCTGCTGCAAAAGGACGACTGCAGATCTTCAAAAGAGTTTTGAAGATCCTCCAGATCAGATCCAGATCTGATTTTTGGAGGTGTGATAGAGAAGAAGAGGATCTCCAGATCCAACCCGAGTGGATACCGGTAGAGGCCAGGCGCTTGCGTGGCTAGATCCAGAACCTTCCGCTGCAATCAGGATCATCTACAGGGTAATAGGATTACCCAAATCAGGTAAATTAAATTTGATTTAATTTATCTTATTTTATTTTATTTATTAAAATAATAAGAATCAGATCTGAAACATATCAAGATCTGATTGAGATCAAGAGAAAAATTTTTGAAATATATCTCTTGATCTGATCAGATCTGGACGAACCTGGACCGGGAAATCAGGATTTCCCTTCAACTGGTATCAGAGCCATGGTTCTAAATTGTTTAGATCTGATTTTAATTTTATTTTAATTAGAAAATAAAGTGATTTCAGATGTCACATGAGATGTGATCAGATCTGAAATCAGAAAAATTAAAATTAAATGATTTGGATCTAAGATTAAGAAGATATGCATGACTAGTTCTAGAATAGAATAGTTCTATAGAATAGTTTTGCATGTCTTTGATTTAATCTGATTAAATCATATTTTAGATCTTCTTATTTACTATTTTCTGATATTATAAGTGTTATAATAACATCTGATAAACAGCAAATAAAAATTATTTAATTTTAAATATCATATGAGATATGATAGATGCATGACTAGACTAGTTGTAGAATAGTTCTACATAATTGTCTAGATTAGAATTTATTTTGATTAGATCAATTTAAATCTAATTTTTTAGATTATTATGAGATAATTTAGATCTGAAAACATGCATGATTTGATACATGAGATGTATGCAAAATATGCCATGATTAGATCTACTTTATATATGAGATATATGATATAGATCTGATAACTTGTTTTGTAGTATTGAATGTTCCTGATTAAGGCGTTCCTCTTGGCCGTCCGGTCATAAGAACGAAGAAGGGTTTAAAGGCCCTCTCTTCCCATTCGATGGGGTGTTCTTATGACGTGTAGGGGTGCTGCGTGTTCGTCCTTAATCAGAAACCCAAAACTTACTTTCTGCAAAACCCTAGATCCTGAAACCCTAGGATTTATTGTGCATATTTTGTTTATGAACCCAACTTAATTAAGAATTAAGTTTATGGAATATTAATTAGGTCTAAAATTGAGAATTTCAGATCTAAGACATATTCATAATACTGGGTTCGGGCTTGGGTAGCTCAATTAGGTCTAAGCGGTTGATCAAACCGAATCAAGAGTTGGTTAGATGGGATCAACAATGCTTAAATTGACCAGCCTAATAGGATTAAGTCTGGGTCAAGATCGAGTCACGATCAAGCAAGACCTAATTAGGCTCAGAGGTTAGAGTCTGGATTGTAGGCTAACCCAATTGGTTCTGACTCAACAATTTGGTGTCTAAGGTAAGTTTGGCACAGACGACCGACTGGTTTTTAATTGGAAGCTACTCGACCTGAATGCGTTCTTGTACGAGTTAATGGCATATTCCTTCCACCGGTCTCACTTACCTGGCCATATCTGTTGACACAGTTCTGATCTGAGGTGGTCAATAATCCGAGCTAACCCATGCCACTAGGTTAGTCATAATTGTTATGACTAAGCCAAGTCTAGTTTAATGAGACCTGAATCAATTCTCCCTAAGAAAAGATTAAGTCTGAGGTCTTCCACCATTGTAGATGTGCGGGCCCTTCCCGGGGTTGATTGTTCTCGGCTGGATACAGTGGCTCAGTTGCACCGGGAAGATGCAACCATGTCTATTAGGCATTGGATGCTATGGGCTGGAGGATGAGTTGGGCTCAATATTTCGGATACGGTGAGAGACTCAATTAGGAACCCAGTCTATGCAAATGGTGGGTCTGACTTAACTAAGGAGTGGATCAATATTCCGGATACGGTGAGATTCATGAATTAGAGACCAAGTTTGGGTGCACCATGATTAGAGAATCATTGAACAAGAGTTGTTCACTCATTGGCTAACCCATCACCAATAACTGTTAGGTGAGGTGATGAGTCAGTTGGTGAGACCGCACCACCCACTAGAAATCATCAATCGCGGAGATTTTCGCATCTCTACAGAGGGAGTGTAGGGATCCGAGAAAATAGTGGGAGCTAATTTGTTTAAAAATAAAATCCCTAAACAAATTGGTCAAGTCAAAATTACAGTATCTAACTAGAATCTTTGACTCTCTACAGGAAAATGTCTGCGTCCAACCCACTGGCACGTATCCTAGACACACATAGACTGACTGGACCCAATTATAAAGATTGGCTCAGGAACTACAAAATTGTTTTGGGTTCAGAGAAGTTAACACATGTTTTGGACCAGGACCCTCCCACCTTACCAGCTCGTCCATCCACTGAACAGAGAGCGTCTCTGGAAAAATGGATTGACGAAGACAATAAGGCCAGATACTACATGTTGGGCTCGATGTCTGATGAGCTCCAGCGCCAACATGAAG
>QRFJ01002507.1:0-36019 GCA_006176705.1 Cocos nucifera | reverse complement strand
GATTGTGAGTCGACATGCCATCTTTCTTGAAAAATAGTTTATTCAAGATAGCGGCATTGGAAAGCAGATTAAGCTTGATGAGAAAGTCTCACAAGCACAACGAGCTAAGGACCAAGTGGAACCAAATCAGGTTGAGCCAATAAGAACACTACCTCCTCCACCTCGTAGATCGGAAAGAGTTTTCCGTCCCCCTGAAAGATACTTAGGTATTATTTCAGAGGAAGTAGAGGAAATGTTCCTCGTAGGTAATGGTGCTCATGGTGATGATCCCAAAACCTACAACGAGGCGATATCAGATATCGACTCCGAGAAATGGCTAGAGGCAATGCAGTCAGAAATTGACTCGATGCACTCAAACCAAGTCTGGACCTTGGTAGATCCACCAGAAGGTATAGTACCTATTGGGTGTAAATGGATCTTCAAGAGAAAGATTGGTGCAGATGGGAATGTGGAGACATTCAAGGCTAGACTAGTGGCAAAAGGTTATAGTCAACGCGAAGGCATTGACTATCAGGATACCTTTTCCCAGTGGCTATGCTAAAATCCATCCGCACATTGCTTGCCGTTGCAGCCTATTTCGATTATGAAATATGGCAAATGGACGTGAAAATGGCATTCTTAAATGGATATCTTGAGGAAGATATCTATATGGAACAGCCGCTAGGTTTCACATCCAGTGATACTGATCACAAGGTTTGCAAGCTGCAAAGGTCCATATATGGACTTAAGCAAGCATCTCGGAGCTGGAACACTCGTTTCAATGATGTGATCAAAAAGTTTGGTTTCATCAAAAATGAAGAGGAACCATGTGTTTTCAAAAAGGGTCAGTGGGAGCGCTGTTGTCTTCCTCGTATTGTACGTGGATGACATCCTCCTTATTGGGAATGATATTCCCATGTTGACATCAGTCAAATATGGTTGTCCAAGGAATTCTCCATGAAAGACCTAGGTGAAGCATCCTTTATTCTAGGAATTAAGGTCTATAGGGATAGACCGAATAGGATGCTAGGACTTTCACAGAAGATGTACATAGAGGAAGTACTAAAGAGGTTTAGTATGGAAAACTCTAAGAGGGGATTAATACCCTTCAGACATGGTATTCATCTTTCCAAGAAGATGTGCCCTAGCACACCTGAGGAAATAGAACGCATGAGCAAGATCCCTTATGCTTCTGCAATAGGGAGCCTCATGTATGCCATGCTATGTACACGACCTGATATAGCCCATGCTGTGAGTGTCACAAGCAGATATCAGTCAAATCCAGGTGAAGAACACTGGACTTCTGTGAAATGTATCCTTAAGTACTTGAGAAGAACTAAGGATATGATGTTGGTCTTTGGTAATGGAGAACTCCAAGTCCAGGGATACACAGACTCGGATTTCATGTCCGATATAGATGATCGAAAGTCGACATCTGGAAGTCTGTTTGTGTGCAATGGTGGAGCTGTCAGCTGGAAGAGTTCCAAGCAAACTGTGATAGCAGATTCCACCATGGAAGCAGAATATATGCTGCATCAGAGGCTGCAAAGGAAGCATTCTGGTACAAGAAGTTTGCTGCAGAAATTGGAGTAATGCCATCAGATGCCATTCCTCTTATACTGCGACAACAATGGCGCCATAGCCCTTGCTAAGGAGCCGAGGTCTCACCAGAAATCCAAGCACATTGAGCGGCGATACCACCTCATCCGCGATTACCTTCGAGAAGGGTTACGTTCGAGGTCAAGAGAGTCAACTCCACAGATAATGTGGCAGACCCACTTACAAAGCCGTTGGGCCAGCAGAAGATCGAAGCCCACCTTGAGAAGATGGGACTTAGACTTGTAGCCAATTGGCTTTAGGACAAGTGGGAGATTGTTAGATATATGTGCCCTAGAAGCCAGAATTGGCTGACACTTGTAATACACTTCTAGGGGCAAAATTATAATTTTGACTATAATCAATAAAATGGGTTATTTTCTATCACATATGTGTATTTAGTGTCTGTGATACATCCTTTGAGTTAATGGTAATGATAATTCATATTTTCAAGAGTTGAAAATTTAAGACATGAATAATCATTATTAACTCATAAAATGCTCCCGACCATAGGATCATCACGAGGATGGTGATTGATCCGGAAGGTTGGTGTACAATCGCTTCTCTTTAGTAGATGAGTCTTGAGTCTACGGTGTGGAGACACCGGAGCGAGAGTACAGGTACTCGTTAGAGAACGAGGGCACTGAGCGTGACCACCTCGAGTAGTCATTAGGAAGTCTACCTTCTCGTCAATGACTGACTCGATGCTGCAGTAGTGTGTCTGGTTCTTTGACCTGAGATGCATCGGCAGTTCACCTTGAGGGTGTTATAGTTTGACTACACCATTACTCGGTCTCCTAGCCATATGGAACCCTGAGGTGTATGTTGGCTATAGCATGTTCATTGTAGGAACTGGATTGCATCAAGATGGAATCTATCTACCTCGGTGGTAGAGGAGCAGCCCTATGATGATCATGAGAATCAAGTCCAGAAGCCCATGGCCATGGCAGAGTGAAATAATAGAAAGAGTTTCTATTTAGATTTTCACATTGGACTTGAATCGAATGATTACATCATATGACAGAGACTAGGGTTTGACGAGTTCACCTTAACCCTAATCTGATCGGGGCTCAAGATAGAAGAACTTAATCACACAGGTAGCTGCACCAAGAGGTTCGCATTCAGCTCTGATGGGTTGCCACCATATACTGCTAGGTGTCACTGGTGGATTTTGGGAGCAATTAGAATGATTTAGATGATCGATCATTCTAGCTGTTCGAATCAGAAGAGTTCTGATCCATCGAAAGGAGTTTCGATGATGTCGATGATAGAGATCATGACATATCCCATTACCATACAGAACTGAACCTAACTGGGTCACACAAACAAGGGTTTGAATCTGGTGATCATCAATTGAACTGATCTAGTTCAATTGATCTGAATGAGATTCAATTAGGTTCAAGGAAATCGTGCTAGCACTCGATTGAACCTAACGTTCTTCTTTTACTATCATAAATAAGTTGTCCTGACTGAGCCAAAGGAGTTTGTGCTCAATCAGAGGCCTTCATATGGTCTGACTGGAGGTTGTCCAAGTCAGAAAAGGTTGTCTTATTTTGTAAGACATTACCTGCCATTTTTGGTCACCTGCCATTTCTTGTTCTTTGACTTTGGTCAAAAGTCTACCTTTGACTGGTCAAATGTTGACCATTGACACTTTGACTTTTGACCACATGTCATGCACCTATTGGAGAGCTGGTGGGGGCCTGTCCCCCTGCCAGAACCTGGCAAGGAGAAGGGCGCACGCCAAGGGTGGCGTGAGCCCAAGTAGGAGGCGCCTAGGAGTCCTTGTTGGACAAGGACTCCACCTCCCTTTTGGATTCCAATTAGAGTTCTACTAAGAATCCAAGTTTGACTGGTCTTAGGCACCCTCTAAGGAGGAATCCAGGGGTCTCTATTCCCACCAATCAGATTTAGATCTGATTTCACAAAGGGTTGTGATTGGTTGGAGAAGGAAGAGGAGTTGGATCACAAGAGGTCTATAAATAAGACCCTGCGCCCAACCCTAATTTGAAGTGAATGCAATTCAATTGAGAAACCCCACGCCCCAAGGCTGCCTCTCCCCTCCTTCTCCATGCCATAGTCTCTTCTCCCCTTGCTCTCCACGTCCAAAAGGTGTTTTGGACTTGGTTGGTGCGATTCAGATCAAGGAAAGGCGATCAAAAGCAAGAAGGCTGCGCTGCTGCAAAAGGACGACTGCAGATCTTCAAAAGAGTTTTGAAGATCCTCCAGATCAGATCCAGATCTGATTTTTGGAGGTGTGATAGAGAAGAAGAGGATCTCCAGATCCAACCCGAGTGGATACCGGTAGAGGCCAGGCGCTTGCGTGGCTAGATCCAGAACCTTCCGCTGCAATCAGGATCATCTACAGGGTAATAGGATTACCCAAATCAGGTAAATTAAATTTGATTTAATTTATCTTATTTTATTTTATTTATTAAAATAATAAGAATTAGATCTGAAACATATCAAGATCTGATTGAGATCAAGAGAAAATTTTTGAAATATATCTCTTGATCTAATCAGATCTGGACGAACCTGGACCGAGAAATCAAGATTTCCCTTCACATTGATCTACACAGAGATTTGATTAAGACATCAGCACCTCTGATTTATATAATTAAAATTCTAATAATAAGAACTTTAATTAAATGGGAAAGACCTTCCTTAGCCTTTATGTCCCCTTCCTTGCCTCTCCGTATCTTTCTTTCTTTTTCCCTTGTCTTCTTAATTTTTCTTCCTAATTTCTTTATCTTAAGATGACTTCTTGTCCTTATAAGGATAGGGTCTAGACAATATAAGGGGAGAAGGAAAATTAGATAATAAGGAAATACTTGTAAGAAAGAAAGATAATTTTCTGAATCTTTGGACTCTCGGTGCACACCCCTATTTATAATGTACGTAGGGGTGCCAACACATTTTCTCGCACCCTTTCCATATTATTATATCATGTCCCTTCAGCCTATCTCACACCTTATTAGATAATAATGACATGTATTATTAGTCCAAGAGGTGCTTTAAAGCAGAAGGACTCTCGGACTAATTCTACGTAAGTTATTTATGAAGAGTCGCGGGCTTTTATTTTTGATGCCATCAAATTCTACCATTAGATCAGATAAGTAGGCCATCCAATGGTCTTAAAGTGGGATGCCCATTCAGCAAAATAGCGTGGAGATAATCTTTGAATAGTCAAAATCCCAAGGGACTTTGACATGGTCCAAGAGGTGCCAAGGAAGAGTGGGCGGCAAGGAGTCCTAGAACAGTGGGCGGCAAGGAGTCCCTTCTCATGCAAATATTAATCAAATAATGAAGTATTTAACCTATAGAAGGACTCTTCTATGCCCCATATCTAATGTCCATGCCCATATGTAAATTTATGCGACATGAAAAAAGAGAGAAAAAGTCAAAGGAGGTAGGTGCCTACATAAACCCATGCGCCAAGGACTCTTGCGCATGAATGACTTCCCACGCACAAGAGAGAGACTCTCTGACATGTGGGATTCTGGTATGTGATACCCCATCTGAAGCCCAATCAATCTAGACTAACCTAATTCAAGACCAAATCTAATTTGGCTCAAATTGGACCTTAATTAGCCCAAATTGGAAGTCGATTCAAATTCGATTCGAATCTAGGTGCTAGGGTTTGCTACATGTGCTAATATGTTCAACTTACAAATATGGTCTAATCCAATTAGATTCTTAATCAATTCTCTTTTTGTGTGATCCATTGGGTTCAACATCTAGCCAGTAGTGGGTCTAGGTATCATTTGACCTAATCTAGTTAGAACTCAACCAAACCGATCTTGGTCAAAACTAGGCCATCCAATTTGACCAATTAGAACACTTTCTAATTTAATGATCAAATTAAAAAAATTTAAATTGATCACACCCACAATACATGATTGACATTTAGCAATGTATCATGACTTCCTGAAAGATGTGAAATTTTGATGGAAATATCAAAAATACTCTTCAGTGAAAAATTATCGTGCAACTAGATCCTTCGATCACCCTGCATCCTGAATATGACTCTGGATATGGAAATATGTCAAACCCAATATCATATTTATTTCTCTTTCAATCTTATGATGATAATTTATTTAATGAGACATTAGAAACCATTTCTAATTTTCATCATGCTTTGATCAAAGTCTTCCTAAATCTTCATTTATTTGAAGCAGGTAGGATGTGATTTCCTCTTACCAGGAGTGATCGATTCCATCTTAACCTACTCACAACCTTCATATATAATCCATCATATCCAGATCATTTCGTACATGACTAAGTCATGAATGAGTATGAACCAAAATATGGATTCATATATATAAGGTTCTATGGTAGTTTCAGGTCTAAGGATTACGTGGACAATTCCACCATGAGAACCATCTATTGACATGTAGATAAGATTCCATTAGATATTCTCAATTTGGATCAATTTAGCAAACTCATTCTCTAATGATCATCCACATCCTTGTATTAGTATCGTACACAAGTGATTATGAGATCAATCACCCTCTCAATCGAGCATACAAAGAATGTGCTAGTCTTACCGAAAACATTGATCCCCAACTCAATGTTCCATCGATCAAAAATATTTAAATTAGGGCTTTAAGATTTTAAGTCTCACTGGTATGATCTCATCATAATCCTAAAATCATAGCCTTAATTTATGGGGTTCATCATAATCTTAAATAAATAATAAGATGCTGCATATGATGAAATAAATGCTTTTATTTATTTTAAAATATCATTACATGAGTTTAGAATGCAAAGAATAGCCTAAATAAATAAATAATAAATTTTGATTGGCATGAGGGCATATTTCTTTTAGTGGCATGAAGGGATAAGGAAGAGTCCAAGGCGCTTGGGACTCTCCCCTTAAAAGTTTGATCCAAATCAAACTCTAATTTAACCCAATCTAGGCACCTCCAAAAATCACCAAATTTGGCTCACTCATAGCATGACTCAAGCCCAATTGGATGCCCAAAAATTAGAGAAAAAGAATTCCTAGAGAATTCTCTAGAAGGCTCAGATCCTATGACCCCTAATTCTCATAATTGGGTTAACTATTGACCCTAGTCCAATTGCATTTTAGAATTAATTTATTTCTAGAATTAATCTGACCAGTCATGTTTCAACTAGATGAAAATAAATCCATTCACAGTCTAGTATTGAGTCAAATCAAATTTGGCTTAATCAAGATAGATCAGCAAAACTACAGAAGAAGAATGTCAGGCTCAATCATGTGCTAGTATGATTTTCTTGAATTTGATTGGATCTAATCCAAATCAATTGAATTAAGTTAGCCCAATTGATTAAATTTAGATTCTAATCCTTGTTTATGTGATCAAGTTAGGTTTAGTTCTGTATGGTAATGAGACATGTCATGATCTCCATCATCGACATCATCAAAATATCTTTTGATGGATCAGAACTTTTTTGATTCATACAATTAGAATGATCGATCATCAAGATCATTCTAATTGCTTCCAAAATCTATCAGTGACACCTAGCAGTGTTGTTAGAACTTGATATTTCAAATTCAACCCACAGTAAGAAGAGAATCAATTTTTAGCACAGTAGTTAGATCGGCTCTGATATGCGATCGAGCCAGCTCGGATTGAGATTGAGCTAGCTCATACCATAACTTAGCCGGCTCTCTTATGCAAATAGATAGCAGGTGTCCAAGTGTGACACAGTCAAGCCAACTGAACCCCTGATCGAGTTGGCTTGATGGTGGGGAACAGAACATGATGGGGTTTTTTTTTTTTATTTGGACTCAAATTATGATTAATCCAATGGGTCTAAAGGAGTTGCGCATGGACCATAGGATTCAGCAGCCACGAAGAATTACGATCATGATCTAAAGGTCAAAAAGTATTTTAAGACTCTATCAAGGACATGTTTGACTCATATTAGGAGAACGAGCCCTATTAGAACTCCTATGAACTACCGAGAAGAGGATTCTTATCTTATTTAAAAGGCTGAGATGCTATGGAGCATAAAAGATGGTACTTGTCGCATGAGAGGCATGTAGAGATGCTTAGGCAGCCATCGACAAAAGCTTGGCAAAGTGTCGAATACGTGTAGCCCATGAGAGAGAGAAGCAATAGATGCATAGCATCCGACGAGGAGGCTATGAGGGTAAAGCATCTTGTAGCTTCTGTAGGTCTCCTTGAGATTCTGAGAGAGCTTTTATGAGCGTAGCTTCTAGTTGAGAGATATTTATATATGGTGAGTTGAAAGTGGGTGTTCTTCTCTTATACCTATTTTTTTCTTTCATAGTGAAGCTTTGCATGCCTCATGGAGGTGAGCTTTTAGGCTGATCCCCATCCTTGATTATTTTCTTATTTTATTTCTTCCTTCTTTCTGTCATAATAATTTGGTACTAGATCCATAACAAGTAGTATCAGAGTAGCTGATATCCCAATAGTTTGATATCAGAGTGATTTGATACCATAATAATTGATATCAGAGCCAGATAGTTCTGGAGCATAGATTGTAATAGTGGATAAAAATTATAGAATATGAAGAATGCAAGCACAATCAAGATGGAGATCAGCATGTTCGATGGATAAGATAATTTCTTTTTGTGGCAAGCAAGGATAAAGGATGTCCTCATCCAACATGGATTGATTGATGCTCTCTTATATGACGAGATGCCAGCCACCATAGAGGTGAAGGATTGGAAGTGGATCTAGATGCAGGTGGTGAGCATGATCTGCTTGTACCTAGCGAATTATGTGGTGATCCATGTACTTGGTGAGACTTTTTCGATGGCACTATAGTCGAAGCTCGAGGAGTTGTACATGATGAAGTCACTCACCAACAAGCTATTTCTTTGGAGGTAGTTCTACCAGCTATGGATGGACGAAGGTCAGAGCGTGCAATAGCATCTATCCAACTTCTAGAAGATCCTCGCTGACCTCCTTAGCATTGGTGAAAAAGTTAAGGAGAAGACTAGGGCATTGGTCTTGCTAGCATTGCTTCCTCCTTCGTATGAGTCCTTGGTGACTGCTCTTCTAGTAAAAAAGAGCACCATTAAGATGGACGAGGTTACTGCAGTGATACTCTAGAATGAGATTTTCAGGACGAAGAAGCCAGCTTAGAGCTTAGATGGCGATACCTTAGCTTTGATAGTTTTTAGAGGAGCAGGTGGTAGTAGAAGGACTGACAGAGGATCATGAGGAGGATGATCTAGGTCCAAGATGAGTGATCCTAGCAAGATCAGATGCTATAGGTGTGACGACTTGGAGCATCGAGTCAAGAATTATCCATAACTCGAGGATCGGATGAAGGCTACCACAGCGACGGCCAGTAGCGAGTCAGAGGATGATATTCTAGAGATATCTGATAAGGTATCTCATTCTTTCCAATAGGGAATTTTAGATTCTACATGCACATATCATGTTTGTTGCAGAAAGAAGCAGTTTGACTACCTGGAGCATAGTGATGGCATTGTTTATCTATCGGTTGGATCAAACTATTTGATAAGAGGCATCGAGATGGTCATCTAGAAGACACATGATGGTGCAGTAAGAAGATTGGGGGAGGTCTAATACATTCAAGATTTTAGGTAGAATCTTATCTCATACCCAATTTCAGATGGAATCTTATCTCACTGAGCAGATTGGATTTAAACAACTACAGGTGGGTAGCTAATGATGGAATCCTAAAGGTCATGCATGGCGATAAGATGATATTGGAGGGAAAGAAGAAGACAAGAGGATATTACTATTTGGCAAAAAACCCAGTACGAGGTGGAGCTTTAAGAGTCAAAGAGATCCTAGTGCAAGGTGGAGCTCTAGGTGGAGATGGATCAAGCATAAGATGGGAGACTCAGGAGGATGAGAGGCAACATCATAGAGTGAAGTTTTTATTGCCATAGGAGAATTCTCCAAGCAAATTTTTAGTCAAAATGGATACAGCCCATGATAGAGGTCGGATCGAGTAGCCTAGCTCGACTCCCATGTTTGACCATCCATGATCAATAGCCATGCCCCAGGGCATGGGGGCAAGATGGATCACAAGCTCTCAAAGTTAGGTGAAGGCCGAATGTTCAATCGAGATGGAGATTGTTAGGATTTGATGCATCAAATTCGATGCACAGTAGGAAGAGAATTAATTTTTAGCAAAGCAGTCGGATCAGCTCTAATATGCAATCGAGCTAGCTCGAATTGAGATCGAGTCAGCTCAAATCATAGCCGAGTTGGCTCTCTCAGATAGATAGATAGTAGAAGTTTAGACGAGATGCAGTTGAGCCAGCTCAATCTGGAGGCTAACAAAATAGGATGGATTTTTCTTTTCTATTTGGACTCGAATTATGATTAATTCGAGGGATCTATGGAAGTTGCACATGGACCACAAGATCTAACAGGCATGGAGGGTTGCGGTCATGATCTGAAGGTTAAAAAATATTTCAAGACTCCATCAAGGACATGTTCAACTCATATTAGGAGAACGAGCCATGTTAGAACTCCTGTGAACTATTAAGAAGAGGATTCTTATCCTATTTAAAGGGTTGAGGTGCTATGGAGCAAAAAGTATGGTGCGTGTGGTGTGAGAGGTATGTGTTAGATATGTGTGCCCTAGAAGCCAGAATGGCTAACACTTGTAATACACATCTAAGTGCAAAATTATAATTTAGATTATAAATAATAAAATGGATTATTTTCAATCATAGTGTGTATTTGAAAGTGTCTGTGATACTTCTCTTGAGTTAATGGTATTGATAGTACATATTTTCAAAAGTTGAAAATTTAAGACATGAATATTCATTATTAACTCATAAAATGCTTCCGACCATAGGATCATCACGAGGATGGTGATTGATCCTGGAAGGTTGGTGTACGATCGCTTCTCTTTAGTAGATGAGTCTTGAGTCTACGGTGTGGAGACACCGGAGCGAGAGTACAGGTACTCGTTAGAGAACGAGGGCACTGAGCGTGACCACCTCGAGTAGTCATTAGGAAGTCTACCTTCTCGTCAATGACTGACTCGATGCTGCAGTAGTGTGTCTGGTTCTTTGACCTGAGGTGCATCGGACAGTTCACCTTGAGGGTGTTATAGTTTGACTACACCATTACTCGGATCTCCTAGCCATATCAAAATCCTGAGGTGTATGTTGGCTATAGCATGTTCATTGTAGGAACTGGATTGCATCAAGATGGAGATCTATCTACCTCGGTAGATGAGGAGCAGCCCTATGATGATCATGAGAATCAAGTCCAGAAGCCCATGGCCATGGTAGAGTGAAATAATAGAAAGAGTTTCTATTTAGAGTTTTCACATTGGACTTGAATCGAATGATTACATTCATATGATGAGAGACTAGGGGTTTGACGAGTTCACCTTAACCCTAATCTGATCGGGGCTCAAGATAGAAGAACTTAATCACACAGGTAGCTGCACCAAGAGGTTCGCATTCAGCTCTGATGGGTTGCCACCATATACTGCTAGGTGTCACTGGTGGATTTTGGGAGCAATTAGAATGATTTAGATGATCGATCATTCTAGCTGTCTCGAATCAGAAGAGTTCTGATCCATCGAAAGGAGTTTTCGATGATGTCGATGATAGAGATCATGACATATCCCATTACCATACAGAACTGAACCTAACTGGGTCACACAAACAAGGGTTTTGAATTCTGGTGATCATCAATTGAGAACTGATCTAGTTCAATTGATCTGAATGAGATTCAATTAGGTTCAAGGAAATCGTGCTAGCACTCGATTGAACCTAACGTTCTTCTTTTACTATCATTAATAAGTTGTCTGACTGAGCCAAAGGAGTTTGTGCTCAATTCAAGAATGCCTTTACTATGGTCTGACTGGAGGTTGTCCAGTCAGAAAAGGTTGTCTTATTTTAAGATATTTGAGACATTACCTGCCATTTTTGGTCACCTGCCATTTCTTGTTCTTTGACTTTGGTCAAAAGTCTACCTTTGACTGGTCAAACGTTGACCATTGACTTACTTTGACTTTTGACCACATGTCATGCACCTATTGGAGAGCTGGTGGGGGCCTGTCCCCCTGCCAGAACCTGGCAAGGGAGGGGGCGCACGCCAAGGGTGGCGTGCAGCCCAAGAGGAGGCGCCTTAGGAGTCCCTGGTTGGGACTCAAGGACTCCATCCTCCTTTTGGATTTCCAATCAGAGTTCTTCTAAGAATCCAGTCTTTGACTAAGGTGGTCTTAGGCACTTTAATCTAAGGAGGAATTCCAGGGGATCTCTATTCCCACCAATCAGATTTAGATCTGATTTCACAAAGGGTTGTGATTGGTTGGGAGGAAGAGGAGTTGGATCACAGCTTAGGTCTATAAATAAGACCCTGCGCCCAAGATTGAAGAGCTTCTGCAATTTCCCATGCCCCAAGGCTGCCTCTCCCCTCCTTCTCCATGCCTCCTTCAGCTTCTCTCTCCCTTGCTCTCCACGTCCAAAAGAGTTTTGGGACTTAGGTTGGTGCGATTCAGATCAAGAGAAAGGCGATCAAAAGCAAGAAGGCTGCGCTGCTGCAAAAGGACGACTGCAGATCTTCAAAAGGAGTTTTGAAGATCCTCCAGATCAGATCCAGATCTGATTTTTGGAGGTGTGATAGAGAAGAAGAGGATCTCCAGATCCAACCCGAGTGGATACCGGTAGAGGCCAGGCGCTTGCGTGGCTAAGATCCAGAACCTTCCGCTGCAAATCAGGATCATCAACAGGGTAATAGGATTACCCAACAATCAGGTAAATTAAATTTGATTTAATTTATCTTATTTTATTTTATTTATTAAAATAATAAGAATCAGATCTAAAATATCAAGATCTGATTAGATCAAGAGAAAAATTTTTGAAATATATCTCTTGATCTGATCAGATCTGAACGAACCTGGATCCGGGAAATCAGGATTTTCCCTTCAACTGGTATCAGAGCCATGGTTCTAAAATTATTTAGATCTGATTTTTAATTTTATTTTAATTAAAAATAAGTGATTTTAGATGTCACATGAGATGTGATCAGATCTGAAATCAAAAAAAATTAAAATTAAATGATTTGGATCTAAGATTAGAAGATATGCATGACTAGTTCTAGAATAGAATAGTTCTATAGAATAGTCTTGCATGTCTTTGATTTAATTTGATTAAATCATATTTTAGATCTATTTATTTACTATTTTTTGATATTATAAGTGTTATAATAACATCTAAAAAATAGCAAATAAAAATTATTTAATTTTAAATATCATATGAGATATGATTAGATGCATGTCTAGACTAGTTGTAGAATAGTTCTACATAATTATCTAGATTAGAATTTATTTTGATTAGATCAATTTAAATCTAATTTTTTAGATTATTATGAGATAATTTAGATCTGAAAATATGCATGATTTGATACATGAGATGTATGCAAAATATGCCATGATTAGATCTAATTTGTATATGAGATATATGATATAGATCTATACTGTTTTGTAGTATTGAATGTTCCTGATTAAGGCGTTCCTCTTGGCCGTCCGGTCATAAGAACGAAGAAGGGTTTAAAGGCCCTCTCTTTCCATTCGATGGGGTGTTCTTATGATGTGTAGGGGTGCTGCGTGTTCGTCCTTAATCAGAAACCCAAAACTTACTTTCTGCAAAACCCTAGATCCTGAAACCCTAGGATTTATTGTGCATATTTTGTTTATGAACCCTACTTAATTAAGAATTAAGTTTATGGAATATTAATTAGGTCTAAAATTGAGAATTTCAGATCTAAGACATATTCATAATACTGGGTTCGGGCTTGGGTAGCTCAATTAGGTCTAAGCGGTTGATCAAACCGAATCAAGAGTTGGTTAGATGGGATCAACAATGCTTAAATTGACCAGCCTAATAGGATTAAGTCTGGGTCAAGATCGAGTCACGATCAAGCAAGACCTAATTAGGCTCAGAGGTTAGAGTCTGGATTGTAGGCTAACCCAATTGGTTCTGACTCAACAATTTGGTGTCTAAGGTAAGTTTGGCACATACGACCGACTGGATTTTTAATTGGAAGCTACTCGACCTGAATGCGTTCTTGTACGAGTTAATGGCATATTCCTTCCACCGGTCTCACTTACCTGGCCATATCTGTTGACACAGTTCTGATCTGAGGTGGTCAATAATCCGAGCTAACCCATGCCACTAGGTTAGTCATAATTGTTATGACTAATGCCAAGTCTAGTTTAATGAGACCTGAATCAATTCTCCCTAAGAAAAGATTAAGTCTGAGGTCTTCCACCATTGTAGATGTGCGGGCCCTTCCCGGGGTTGATTGTTCTCGGCTGGATACAGTGGCTCAGTTGCACCGGGAAGATGCAACCATGTCTATTAGGCATTGGATGCTATGGGCTGGAGGATGAGTTGGGCTCAATATTTCCGGATACGGTGAGAGACTCAATTAGGAACCCAGTCTATGCAAATGGTGGGTCTGACTTAACTAAGGAGTGGATCAATATTTCGGATACGGTGAGATTCATGAATTAGAGACCAAGTTTGGGTGCACCATGATTAGAGAATCATTGAACAAGAGTTGTTCACTCATTGGCTAACCCATCACCAATAACTGTTAGGTGAGGTGATGAGTCAGTTGGTGAGACCGCACCACCCACTAGAAATCATTAATCATGGAGATTTTTGCATCTCTACAGAGGGAGTGTAGGGATCCGAGAAAATAGTGGGAGCTAATTTGTTTAAAAATAAAATCCCTAAATAAATTGGTCAAGTCAAAATTACAGTATCTAACTAGAATCTTTGACTCTCTACAGGAAAATGTCTGCGTCCAACCCATTGGCACGTATCCTGGACACACATAGACTGACTGGACCCAATTATAAAGATTGGCTCAGGAACTACAAAATTATTTTGGGTTTCGAGAAGTTAACCCATGTTATTGGACCAGGACCCTCCCACCTTACCAGCCCGTCCATCCACTGAACAGAGAGCGTCTCTGGAAAAATGGATTAGACGAAGATAATAAGGCCAGATATTACATGTTGGGCTCGATGTCTGATGAGCTCCAGCGCCAACATGAAGATATCGGGACTGCTCGCCAAATGTTGGCTCACCTGCAGGAGATGTTTGGTGAACAGAGTCGCGCAGCCAAATATCAAGTCACGAAATGACTTTTTAAGGCTAAGATGCGTGATGGGCAGTCAGTCCAAGATCACTGTCTGACAATGATCAAGGACATGGAAGAGCTTGAGAAGCTCGGTGTGAAGTTGGACTTGGACTTGCTGACAGAATTGAAGTTAGACTTGGATCTGCAGAACGATATTATTCTGCAATCCTTGACTGATGCATATGGGCAATTCATCATGAATTACCACATGCATAAACTTCAAAATTCCTTGGCCGAATTAATGAATATGCTGGTTACCGCTGAGCTTTCTATGAAAGGTTCTAAAGGCTCAGTTCTTGCTATGGAACGGACTTCTTCCAAAAGAAAGTCTTATGGAAAGAAAAAGAAGTCTGTGAAAAAGCAAAAGGTGGAAGGATCAAAGAAGAAGAAGGCAGAAGCCGAAGAAGAAGGCCGATGTCAAAGGAAAGTGTTTCCATTGCAACAGCGACGGCCATTGGAAGCGGAACTGCCCTACTTACCTGGCCACCCTGAAGAACAAGAAGGAAGGTCCTTCTGGAGGTATGCTCGTTATTGAGTCTAACCTTACGGTTTCTTCTGCATCCAGTTGGGTGCTTGACTCTGGTTCTAGTGCTCATCTGTGCACTTTCATGCAGGGTCTTGAGGATAGCAGGAGGCTGAGGGATGGAGACATGATCCTACGCATCGGTAATGGAGCAAGAGTTGCTGCAGTAGCCGTGGGAACATACCCTCTTCGATTACCATCTGGTTTAGACTTAGTTTTGAAAGACTGTTATTATGTGCCTGCAGCTAGCAGGAATTTGATTTCTGTTTCATGCTTAGCACAAGAAGGTTATGTGATCACCTTCTTTAAGGACCATTGTAACATTCTTTATGAAAGAAATAAAATTGCAAATGGTTTCCTTATTAATGGTCTTTATCAGCTACATATTGATGTACCTATTTCTAACTATCGAGCAAAACGTGAATGCCAAACGACCTAGGGATAGTCCAAACGACAGATATCTATGGCACCTGAGATTAGGTCATATAGCAGAAGATAGGATTCAACAAATTGGAGAAAAATGGGCTATTGAGTCCATTGACTTTTGAGTCATATCCAACTTGTGAATCTTGTCTTCAAGGCAAAATGACTAAACTCCCTTTTGTTGGACATGGGGAGAGGGCCACAGATCTCCTTGCCCTAGTACATACTGATGTGTGCGGCCCATTTGATGTGCCGGCTAGAGGCAATTTTGTCTACTTCATTACCTTTACCGATGATCTGTCTAGGTATGGGTATGTGTATCTTATGAGACACAAGTCTGAAGCTTTTGAAAAGTTCAAAGAATTCAGACATGAAGTAGAAAAACAAACTGGAAAAACCCATTAAGGTTCTTCGATCAGATCGAGGAGGTGAATACCTTAGCCGGGAATTCCTAGACTATCTTCAAGAAAAATGGCATAGTCTCTCAATGGACTCCACCAGGAACACCTCAACTCAACGGGGTTTCAGAACGGAGAAATCGGACTCTATTGGATATGGTTCGATCCATGATGAGCTTCACAGACCTCCCTGATTTTCTTTGGGGACATTCATTGTTAACTTCAATCTATCTACTGAATAGGGTTCCCTCTAAAACCGTTCCTACCACACCGTATGAGATATGGCACGGTAAGAAACCAAGTCTGAGTCATCTCAGAATTTGGGGTTGTCCGGCTCATGTCAAAAGACAACAAGCGGACAAGTTAGAGTTTAGGTCCTTTAGAGCTCGATTCATAGGATATCCTAAAGAGTCATTAGGATACTATTTCTACATTCCAGAAGACCACAATGTGATTGTGAGTCGACATGCCATCTTTCTTGAAAAATAGTTTATTCAAGATAGCGGCATTGGAAAGCAGATTAAGCTTGATGAGAAAGTCTCACAAGTACAACGAGCTAAGGACCAATTGGAACCAAATCAGGTTGAGCCAATAAGAACACTACCTCCTCCACCTCGTAGATCGGAAAGAGTTTTCCCATCCCCCTGAAAGATACTTAGGTATTATTTCAGAGGAAGTAGAGGAAAATGTTCCTCATAGGTAATGGTGCTCATGGTGATGATCCCAAAACCTACAACGAGGCGATATCAGATATCGACTCCGAGAAATGGCTTAGAGGCAATGAAGTCAGAAATTGACTCGATGCACTCAAACCAAGTCTGGACCTTGGTAGATCCACCAGAAGGTATAGTACCTATTGGGTGTAAATGGATCTTCAAGAGAAAGATTGGTGCAGATGGGAATGTGGAGACATTCAAGGCTAGACTAGTGGCAAAAGGTTATAGTCAACGCGTGAAGGCATTGACTATCAGGATACCTTTTCCCCAGTAGCTATGCTAAAATCCATCCGCACATTGCTTGCCGTTGCAGCCTATTTCGATTATGAAATATGGCAAATGGACGTGAAAACGGCATTCCTTAAATGGATATCTTGAGGAAGATATCTATATGGAACAGCCGCTAGGTTTCACATCCAGTGATACTGATCACAAGGTTTGCAAGCTGCAAAGGTCCATATATGGACTTAAGCAAGCATCTCGGAGCTGGAACACTCGTTTCAATGATGTGATCAAAAAGTTTGGTTTCATCAAAAATGAAGAGGAACCATGTGTTTTCAAAAAGGTCAGTGGGAGCGCTGTTGTCTTCCTCGTATTGTACGTGGATGACATCCTCCTTATTGGGAATGATATTCCCATGTTGACATCAGTCAAAATATGGTTGTCCAAGGAATTCTCCATGAAAGACCTAGGTGAAGCATCCTTTATTCTAGGAATTAAGGTCTATAGGGATAGACCGAATAGGATGCTAGGACTTTCACAGAAGATGTACATAGAGGAAGTACTAAAGAGGTTTAGTATGGAAAACTCTAAGAGGGGATTAATACCCTTCAGACATGGTATTCATCTTTCCAAGAAGATGTGCCCCTAGCACACCTGAGGAAATAGAACGCATGAGCAAGATCCCTTATGCTTCTGCAATAGGGAGCCTCATGTATGCCATGCTATGTACACGACCTGATATAGCCCATGCTGTGAGTGTCACAAGCAGATATCAGTCAAATCCAGGTGAAGAACACTGGACTTCTGTGAAATGTATCCTTAAGTACTTGAGAAGAACTAAGGATATGATGTTGGTCTTTGGTAATGGAGAACTCCAAGTCCAGGGATACACAGACTCGGATTTCATGTCCGATATAGATGATCGAAAGTCGACATCTGGGAGTCTGTTTGTGTGCAATGGTGGTGCTGTCAGCTGGAAGAGTTCCAAGCAAACTGTGATAGCAGATTCCACCATGGAAGCAGAATATATGCTGCATCAGAGGCTGCAAAGGAAGCATTCTGGTACAAGAAGTTTGCTGCAGAAATTGGAGTAATGCCATCAGATGCCATTCCTCTATACTGCGACAACAATGGCACCATAGCCCTTGCTAAGGAGCCGAGGTCTCACCAGAAATCCAAGCACATTGAGCGGCGATATCACCTCATCCGCGATTACCTTCGAGAAAGGTTACGTCGAGGTCAAGAGAGTCAACTCCGCAGATAATGTGGCAGACCCACTTACAAAGCCGTTGGGCCAGCAGAAGATCGAAGCCCACCTTGAGAAGATGGGACTTAGACTTGTAGCCAATTGGCTTTAGGACAAGTGGGAGATTGTTAGATATATGTGCCCTAGAAGCCAGAATTGGCTGACACTTGTAATACACTTCTAGGGGCAAAATTATAATTTTGACTATAATAATAAAATGGGTTATTTTCTATCACATATGTGTATTTAGTGTCTGTGATACATCCTTTGAGTTAATGGTAATGATAATTCATATTTTCAAGAGTTGAAAATTTAAGACATGAATAATCATTATTAACTCATAAAATGCTCCGACCATAGGATCATCACGAGGATGGTGATTGATCCGGAAGGTTGGTGTACAATCGCTTCTCTTTAGTAGATGAGTCTTGAGTCTACGGTGTGGAGACACCGGAGCGAGAGTACAGGTACTCGTTAGAGAACGAGGGCACTGAGCGTGACCACCTCGAGTAGTCATTAGGAAGTCTACCTTCTCGTCAATGACTGACTCGATGCTGCAGTGGTGTGTCTGGTTCTTTGACCTGAGGTGCATCGGCAGTTCACCTTGAGGGTGTTATAGTTTGACTACACCATTACTCGGTCTCCTAGCCATATGGAAATCCTGAGGTGTATGTTGGCTATAGCATGTTCATTGTAGGAACTGGATTGCATCAAGATGGGATCTATCTACCTCGGTGGTAGAGGAGTAGCCCTATGATGATCATGAGAATCAAGTCCAGAAGCCCATGGCCATGGCAGAGTGAAATAATAGAAAGAGTTTCTATTTAGAGTTTTCACATTGGACTTGAATCGAATGATTACATTCATATGACAGAAGACTAGGGTTTGACGAGTTCACCTTAACCCTAATCTGATCGGGGCTCAAGATAGAAGAACTTAATCACACAGGTAGCTGCACCAAGAGGTTCGCATTCAGCTCTGATGGGTTGCCACCATATACTGCTAGGTGTCACTGGTGGATTTTGGGAGCAATTAGAATGATTTAGATGATCGATCATTCTAGCTGTTCTGAATCAGAAGAGTTCTGATCCATCGAAAGGAGTTTCGATGATGTCGATGATAGAGATCATGACATATCCCATTACCATACAGAACTGAACCTAACTGGGTCACACAAACAAGGGTTTGAGATCTGGATGATCATCAATTGAACTAATCTAGTTCAATTGATCTGAATGAGATTCAATTAGGTTCAAGGAAATCGTGCTAGCACTCGATTGAACCTAACGTTCTTCCTTTTACTATCATTAATAAGTTATCTCAACTGAGCCAAAGGAGTTTTGGCTCAATCAGAGGCCTTCACTTGGTCTGACTGGAGGATTGTCCAAGGTTAGAAAAGGGTTGTCTTAATTTATACGATAAATTTGAGATAACACCTGCCACTTTTCATCACCTACTAAATCTTGTTCTTTGACTTTGATCAAACATTGACTTTTAACACTTAGACATCTGCCCATGTGTCATACACCCATAGAAGAGTAGATGGGGCTTTGTGCCCCTGCTAAAAGGAGAAAAGGGAGGGGGTGCATGCCTAGGGAGGCATGCATCCAAAGAGGATAAAGATTGGAGTCCCATACGAATGGGACTCTAATTGCTTCATCCTCTCTACTTGGGTGGCACCAAAGACTCTTCTTTGACCAATCTTAGCACCACCTAAGGAGGTTTGTGAGGGACTCTAATCTGATTGGATCTTATGATGTCATCCCACCAATCCAATTTAGATTTGATTGCATAAAGAGCCATGATTGGCCGGGATGATGTGGCACTACATGGCGTAGTAGGGTCTATGTAAACCCTATCTACGCCCAAGATTGAGAGCTTCTGCCCATTGCCCACACCACATAGCCCCTCTTCCTCCTTCTCCATGCCTCCTTCAGATTCTCTCTCTCCTCTCCATGCCAAAAAGTTTTGGGCTTTAATTTGGTGTGATCCAAGCAAGAGAAAGGCGACAAGAAAGTAAGAAGGCAGCACTACTGCAAGAGACAACACCCGATCTTCAAAAGGTATTATGAAGATCTTCAAGATCAGATCTAGATCCGATCTTTGGAGTATAGATTGAGAAGGAGATCTCCAGATCCTGCCCGAGTAGATACTAGTAGAGGCCAGGTGCTTGCGTGGCTACATCCAGAGTCTCAGGCAAACATCAGAATCATCATAGGATAATAGGATTACCCACAACAAGGTATAATTAAATTAGATTTAATTTATGTTTTTTATTTTACTTTATTAGATCAATAAAATTAGATCTAAAGAATCTCAGATCTGATTTGGATCTAAGAAAAAAATTTTGAAATATCCCTCTTGATCTAATCAGATCTGAGCGAACCTGATCTGAAAAATAGGATTTTTTCTTCAATATGTAGAGAGGCTCAGGCAGTCATCGAGAGGAGCTTGGCAGAGCATCAAGTACGTGTAACCCATAAGAGAGAGAAGCAACAGGTGCATAGCATCAGACGAGGAGGCTGTGAGGGTAGTGCGTCTTATAGGTTTTATGGGTCTCCTTGGGATTCTGAAAGTGCTTTTATAAGGGTAGCTTTTAGTTTAGAGAGATTTGTGTATAGTGAGTTGAAAGTGGGTGTTCTTCTCTTGTACTTATTTTTCTATTTCATAGTGAAGCTTTGCATGCCCCATGGAGGCGAGCCTTTAGGTTGATCCATGTACTTGATTATTTTCTTATTTTATTTCTTTCTTCTTTCTGCCATAATATTTTGGTAGTAGATCCTTAACAAACGGTATCAAAATAGCTGATATCCCAATAGTTTAGTATCAGAGCGAGTTGATACCACAACAAGTATATGGTGGCAATCCATCAGAACTGAAAGCGAACCTCTTGATATAGCTATCTATATGATTGAGTTTTTCTATCTTGAGCCTCGACAGGATTGAGTTATGGTGAACTCGTCAAACCCAACATTCATCATAAGAATTGATCATTCGATTCGAGTTCGATGTGAAAACCTAATAGAAACTCTTTCTATTATCTTCATACTACCATGGCCATGGGCTTTTGGACTTAATCTCATGATCATCATAGAGCTACTCCTCATCTATCGAGGTAGATAGATCTCCTATTGGTGCAATACAATTCCTATAATGAACATGCTATAGTCAACGTACACCTCAAAAATTTGAATGGCTAGGAGATCGAGTTATGGTGTAGTCAAACTATAACACCCTCAAGGTGAACTGCCGATGTACCTTGGATCAAAGAACTAGACACACCACTACAGCATTAAGCCAGTCATCGATGAGAGGGTAGACTCCCTTATGACTGCTTGAGGTGGTCTTGTTCTCTAATGAGTACCTGTACTCTTGCTTCGATGTCTCCACACCATAAACTCAAGACTCATCTACCCCAAGAAATTGACTGTACACCAATCTTTTAGATCGATCACCATCCATATGATAATCCTACAGTCAAGAGCATTTTATGAGTTAATTATAAAAAGTCATGTCTTAAATTTTCAACTCTTAAAAATATGAAATATCATTACTATTAACTCAAAGGATGTATCATAGACACTTTAAATACACACTATGATAGAAAATAACTCTTTCATTAATTTTTAATCAAAATTATAAAATTACCCTTTGAAGTGTATTACAAGTGTTAGCCAATTTGGTGTCTAGGGCATATATCTAACAAACTCCCACTTGACCTAAAGCCAATTGGCTATAAATATAAGTCCCATCTTGTCATGGTGGGCTTTGATCTTCTGTTGTCCCAATGGCTTTATCAATAGATCAGCCACATTATCTACAGTATCAAATCTCTTGACCTTGACATATCCCTTCTCGAGGTAATCACAGATCAGGTGGAATCGCTGCTCAATGTAGTTAGATTTTTTGTGAGACCTCGACTCCTTAGCATGGGCTATGGTGCCATTGTTATCGTAGTACAGAGGAATGACATCCGACTGCATCACACCAAGGTCTGCAGTGAACTTCTTATACTACAATGCCTCCTTCACAGCTTCTGACGCAGTGATGTATTCTACTTTCATGACGAAGTCTGCAATCACCGTCTGCTTGAAACTCTTTCAGCTAATAGCACCTTCATTGCATACAAACAAACTTCTAGATGTCGACTTTCGATCATCTATGTCGGACATAAAATCTGAGTTTTTATATTCTTGGACCTAGAGTTCTCTATTACTAAAGACTAAATACATATTCTTAGTCCTTTTCAATTATTTAAGGATACATTTCACAGAAGTCTAGTACTCTTTACTTGAATTCGATTGATACCTACTCATGACAGTCACAGCATGGGCAATATCAAATCGTGTACATAGCATGGCATACATGAGGCTCCCTATTGTGGAAGCATAAGGGATCTTGCTCATGCATTCAGTCTCCTCAGATGTGCTAGGGCACATCTTCTTGGAGAGATAAATGCCATGTCTAAAGGGTATTAAACTTCTTTTGGACTTTTCATGCTAAACGTCTTTAGCACCTCCTCTATGTACATCTTTTGTGGAAGTCCTAGCATCCTATTCGGTCTATCTCTATAGACCTTTATTTCTAGAATAAAGGATGCTTCTCCTAGTTCTTTCATACAGAACTCCTTTGATAATGACATTTTGACTATGGTCAATATGGAAATATCATTTCTAATTAGAAGGATGTCATCCATATATAGTACAATGAAGACAACAGCACTCCTACAGATCTTTTTGAATACACATGGTTCCTCCTCATTTTTGATGAAACTAAATGATTTGATCACATCATTGAAATGAGCATTCTAGCATCGTGATGCTTGTTTAAGTCCATATATCGATTTTTGCAGCTTGCATACCTTATGATCACCATCACTAGATGTGAAACCAAGCCATTATTCGATATAGATATCTTCTTCAAGATATACATTTAAGAATGCCATTTTCACATCTATCTATCACATTTCATAATCAAAATAGGCTATAATAGCAAGCAATGTGTGGATGAATTTGAGCATGGCTACTAGCGAAAAAGTATCCTAATAGTCAATGCCATCAAGCTGACTATACCCTTTAGCTACGAGCCTTGCTTTGAATGCCTCTATATTTCCATTGGAACCTTTTTTTCTCTTATAGATCCATTTACATTGAATAGGTATTATGCTTTCAGGTGGATCTACGGAGGTCCAAACTTGGTTTGAGCATATTGAATCAATTTCTGACCTCATTGCCTTTAACCATTTCTCAGAGTCGATATCTGATATCGCCTCATCATAGGTCCTAGGATCATCACTATAAACCTCATTTTTTATGAGAAATATTTTCTCTACATCCTTTGAAAAAGTACCTAAGTACCTTTCAGGATGATGAGAAATCCTAGTTGATTTTCGAGGTGAAGGAGGTAGTTTTTGGACTGGCTCAATCTTATTGGGTTCCATAGGTTCCTTAGCTCATTACTATTCAGAGACCTTCTCCTCTAGCCTAATCTGTCTTCCAATGCCACTATCTTGAATAAACTAATTTTTAAGAAAAACAACATGTTGACTCACCATCACATTGTAGTCTTCTGGAAGATATAGAAATAATATTCTAACAACTCTTTAGGATATCTAATGAACCAAGCTCTAAAGGACCTAGACTCTAACTTGTCTGCTTGTTGTTTCTTAAGATGGATCGGACAACCCCAAACTATGAGGTGTCTCAGATTTGATTTCTTACCATGCCATATCTCATATGATGTCATAGGAATGGTTTTAGAGAGAACCCTATTCAATAAATATATTACAGTCATTAGACTATATCTCCAAAGAAATTCAGGAAGGTCCATGAAGCTCATCATGGATCGGACCATATCTAATAGGATTAGATTTCTTTGTTCAAAAACCTAGTTGAGTTAAGGTATTCCAAGTGGAATCCATTATGAGACTATGCCTTTTTCTTTGAGATAGTCTAAGAATTTTTGACTAAGGTATTCATCTCCTCGATCTGATCGAAGAACTTTAATGGGTATTTTTGATTATTTTTCTACTTTGAGTATAAATTTCTTGAACTTTTCAAAGGCTTCAGACTTATATCACATTAAATACATCCATACTGAGACAAATCATTGGTAAAGGTGATGAAGTGGATATAATTGTCTCTGACTGACACATCAAATGTGCCGCACACATCTATGTGTACCAAGGCAAGTAGGTCAGTGGCCCTTTCTCCATGTCCTAAAAAATAGAGCTTGGTCATTTTGCCATGAAGGTATGATTTATAAATCGGATATGACTCAGAAGTCAACATACATAATAGCCCCAATTTCTCCAATTTGTTAACTCTATCTTTAGCTATATGACTTAGCTAAGGTGCCAAAGATATCTATCATTTAAACCATCCCTCGATCGCTTTGATCCTATAGCATTTATGTTTTGCTCGCTATTGAAAATAGAAATATCAATATGTAACTAATAGAGATCATTTATGAGAAAATCACTTGTAGTTTTATTTCTTTCAAAAAGAATATTACAATGGTCCTTAAGAAAACTAATTACGTAGCCTTCTTATGCTTAACATGAAATAGAAATCAAATTTTTGCTTACTGTAGGGACATAAAAATAGTCCCTAAGTACTAAATGTTATCCTTATGATAGTCGAAGAGGATAGGTTCCCATGGACATAGTAGCAACTTTTGCTTCACTTTCGATGCACAGGATCATCTAACCATCCCTCAACCTCCTGCTATCCTCAAGACCCTACATTGAAGTGAGCACTCGAACTAGAGCTAAGCACCAAACTGGATGCAGAAAAAACTGTAAGGTTAGATTTTATAATGAGCATACCTCCAAAAGGACCTACCTCCTTCTTATTCTTTAGGTTGGCCATGTATAAATGGTAGTTCCACTTTCAATGGCCATCGGTATTGTGATAAAAATATTTTTCTTTGTCCGCAGCCTTCTTTGGCTCTCTCTTCTTATTCTTTCCTCCATGTGTCTTCTGCTTCTTCGTAGACTTCTTCTTTCCAAAAGACTTTCTCTTGAAAGATGTCTGCTCCACAGCAAGCACTGAGCCCTTAGAACCTTTTAAAGAAAGCTCAACAGTAACTAGCATATTCATCAATTCAGCTAAAGTACATTACAACTTTTACATATAAAAGTTCATGATGATCTGCCGATATGCATCAATCAAGGATTGCAAGATCACATCAATTTGTAAGTCCCTGTCTAGTTTGACACCAAGCTTCTCAAGCTCTTCTAAGTCCTTGATCATCATCAGATAATGATCATAGACTGACTACCCATCATACATTTTAGCCTTAAAAAGTCTCTTTGTGACTTGATATTTTACTGCGTGACCCTCCTCACCAAACAACTCTTGTAAGTGAGCCAATATTTGGTGAGCAGTCTTGATGTCTTCATATTGATGCTGAAGCTCATCAGACATCGAGCCCAATATGTAGTACTTAGCTTTATTATCATCGTCCATTCACTTTTCTAGAGATGCTCTCTGTTCAGTTGATAGATGGGCTGGTAAGATAGGAGCTCTTGTTCCAATATATGAGTCAATTTTTTGGAATTCAAAATAATTTTATAGTTCTAGAGCCAATTCTTATAATTGGATCCGATCAGTTTATGGGTGTCAAGATACGGGGTAGTGGGTTCGACGCAGATATTTTTCTATAGGAAGTCAAATTTTCTAGTTAGATTTTATAATTAGACTTGATCGATTTATTTAGAAATTTTATTTTTAAATAAAAAGGCTTTCACTATTTTTTTGGATCCCTATACTTTCTTGGTAGAGATGCAAAAATCTTTGCGTTTAATTGATTTCTAGTGGATGGTGTGGTCCTACTGATGGGCTCACCACCTCACCTAATAGTTATTGGTGATGGATTAATTGATGAGCGGACAACTCTTATCCAGTGATTCTTTAATCATGGTGCATCCAAACTTGGTTTCTAATTCATGAAGCTCACTGTACTCAGAATATTGCTCTACTCTATAGTTAAGTCAAACCAACCATTTGCATGAATTAGATTTTTGATTGGGTCCCTCACCGTATCTAAAATATTGAGCTAACCCATCCTCCAAACCATAACATCTAAGGCCTAATATAAATGTTTGCATCTTTTTGATGCAACTAAACCACTATAACCAGTAGAGAACAATCAACACCAGGAAGGATCCACACATCTATAATAGTGGAAGATCTATGACTTAATATTTTCTTAGGAAGATTTGATTTAGATCTCTTTAAACTTGACTTAACTTTAGTCATAATAATTATGACTAACCTAGTGGCATGGATTAGCTCAAATTGTTACCCACCTCTAATCAGAACTAAGTCGACACAAATGGCCAGATAAATGAGTCTGGTGGAAGAGATATGTCATTAACTCAACAAGAATGCATTCAGGTTGAGTAGCTCTCAATTAAAAATTAGTCGATCATATCTGCTAGACTTACCTTATACACTAAATTATCGAATCAGAACTAATCGGGTTGGCCTACAATCTAGACTTGAACCATGGTAACAAATTAGGTCTTGACATGGTCGACCACATGTTACTGTGAGTCGATCTTGATGCAAACTTAATCCTATTGGGCTGATCAATTCTATGTACTCTTGATCCCATCCAACTAACTATTGATTTGGTTTGATCAACTACTGACCTAATTGAGCTACCCAAGCTCGAACCTAATTTTATGAAGGTGTCTTAGATCTAAAAATTAAAAAATTTAAATCTAATTGGTTTCATAATCTTAATTCTTAATTAAGTATGGGTTCATGAATAAAATATGTATCAAAATCCTAGGATTTCAGGATCTAGAATTTTGTAGCAAAGTAAGTTCTGATTTTTGATTAAGGACGAACGCGCAGCACCCCAACATGCCATAAGAGCACCCCATCGAATCGGAGGAGAGGGCCTTTAAATCCTACTTTGCTCTTATGATCAGCTGGTCAAGGGGAACGCTTTAATCAAAAATTTAATTTTTACTGCAAAACTAGTTAGATCTAAATCATATATCACATATATAATTAATGATCTAACATGCACATGCTTTGCATACATCTCATTTATCAAAATTTAATGTACACATGCATGCTTTCAGATCTGATATATCTAATATAACATCTAAAAAATAAAATTTAAATTGAACACATCATATAAAATTCTATTCTAGACTATAGATAGAATAATTCCATAAAGCTAGTCTAGACATGCATAAGATATATTTCATATGTTAAATTAAATTTTAGTCCACTATTTATCAGATCTGATTACAACTCTTATAACATCTAAAAATATTAATTTAATAATAGTTCTAACAATCATATCAAAAGATAATTATTCTAAACTATAAATAGAACTATCATATAACCAAGTTTAGTCATGCATCTCATACATCAGCATATATAATCAATTTTTAATTAATCTTATGATTTTAGATCTAATCACATCTGATGTAACATCTAAAATTACTAATATTAGATCAAAATAAATATAAAAATTAGATCAAAACCTGATTTGAAGAGCTACAAATGCAACTATGATACTAGTTGAAGGAAAAACCTTATTTTTGTCAGGATTTGTGGTGCTTCTAAATCTTGAGAGGCCATAGGAGGAGTCACAGTGTTGGCTCCAAGGATTCCAAGGGCTTGGTTGGTGGTTCGAAGACCTAAAACATAATGTGAAGCAAGAAATCAAAGTCGAAGAATCAAGACTGTAGAAAGAAGAATTTCTAGAAGTTAGCCATCTCAGTCCAAAATTGGGTTGGCTAAGTCTCAAAGCACAGGCAAAATAGAGAGCTGCACATTCGAAACTACTGGCATTGTATAGGAAAGGGCCGGCTTAGTTTCAAACTAAGCCAACCTAGTGAAACATAGCCGGCTCAGTGCTGAGACTGAGTCGGCTTAGTGCGCGGGCAAAGTTATGCAAGGATCTATTTTAGGCTAAGGTTTGGGATGATCCTAGGGGTCTTAAGGCCTGGTTTAAGAGATTTTAAGGGAGCTAATTGATGTATGGGTCAGGTCTAGATCCAAAGGATGAGAATATGGGAGACATGGGTGTACATGAGCTCGGTGAGTATTTTCATGTATTGGGTTAGTCGGAGAGTTTTTTTGTCGGGCTTAATAGCTATGTATAAATACATAGGTTGTATTAGGGTTTTTATGATTGGAATCAATACAGACCTTTTCTCTCTCAACTCTCTTCTTCTCTTCTCTCTAGAGTTGCCGCCCTAGGATTCTTGAAGAAGCCCTAGAGAAGGGAGGCATCTCCCTCAAGCCGAAGGAGGGAGGCACCCCATCATAGATCCAGGTGGAGGATTGGTGGTTTGCTGCCCATAGAGAACATCATAGATTTCTTCAGGTCCATGATAAAGATCAGGAGCTTTCGTAACATGATTTCGATGCTTGTGATGTCAAAGATGATTGACATTTAAGCGATATCATGGGTCTATAATTTAGCATCAGAGCTAGATGATGCCTGGAACGTTGTGGATGATAATATGGTATCAGAGCCAAGTTTTAGAGCTTGATGGTGCATGGAAGGGAAGGAGAAGTCGTACAAGATGAAATAAAAAATTTGCATAAGAATTCCATGGTATGCATCAAATCTATCTTGTTATTGCTATGGTATGGCCAACCAAGAGGAGCGGATTGAAGGTAGAGGTTGAGAAGATTAATGGGAAGAAATTTTTCTAGGATGGAAGGATTTGGTGAATGATTTATTGATTGATCTTAGTGGAAAGACCAGGGTGTATGACGATTATGTGACAAACAGGGAGCGCTGGAGTGCTGTAGTAGCGCTTCCCTAGAGATGCAGGACTGAGAGAGGCTCGACGATGCAGCAATCGAGGGAGGTATCTCAGCAGAGAGCATTAGGGTTCTCTTGGAAGATGGACAGTGTAGCACTATTAAAGAGAGGTTTTTCAAGAGATAATGGTCGAAGGAAGGCTGAAGAAGCGACTATACGTCCTTCGGTGTCTAAAAGGTGGAGAAGTAGTCAAAGATGTATTCAATGATTCGATCAGAGCATGGATTTCCAAAGCCTTGGGAGTGATGGAGATGGATGATCCATGGAGGTCCAGTGGTTAGGGCTGGGTGGCTGTAGAGCGACATAGAGATGAGTCAAGAAGTGCTGGAGTGCTGTAGGAGCGCTTTCCTAGAGGCACGGAGCTGAGAGAGGCTCAGTGGTGTAGCAGTCGTGAAGTGTATCTCAGTAGAGAGTATTAGTGGTATCTCAGGAAGATTGAGGATTGGCAGAGGCGATGCTTGCATAGGTGCTGTCGAGTGCGCAGGGATAGTGGGATCGTGCAGGAGGTCATTGCTAAGAGGTTTACCAAGAATTAGGGGCACCAAGATGGAGATTATGAGGATTTGTGGTGCTCCCAAGCCTTAGGAGGCCATGAGAAGAGTCATGGTGTTGGCTCCAAAGATTTCAGAGGCTTGGTTGGTGCTTCGAAGATCTAGGACATAAGGTGAAGCAAGAAACTAAAGTTAGAAAATCAAGACTGTAGAAAGAAGATTTTTTGTAGATTAGCCATCTTAGCCCAAAATTGGATCGGCTAAGTCTCAAAGCACATGCAAAATAGAGAGCTGTGCATTCGGGACTATTGGCACGACATAGGACTATGCCAGCTTAGTTTTAGACTGAGCCCTCAGTTTCACACTAAGCCAATCTAGTGAAACTTAGCCGGCTCAGTGCTGAGACTGAGCCGGTTCAGTGTGTGGTCAGAGTTACGCAAGGGTCTATTTTAGACTAGGATCTAGGATGATCCTAGGGGTCTTAAGGCCTAGTTTGAGAGATCTTAAGAAGGCTAATTCATGTATGGATCGGGTCTAGATCTAGAAGATGAGAGCATGGGAGACATGGGTGTACATGGGCTTAGTGAGTGCTTTCATGTATTGGGTTAGCTGGGAAGTTTTTTGGTTGGACCTAATGGCTATGTATAAATACATAGGTTGTATTAGAGTTTTCAAGGTTGGAATCAATACAGACCTTTTCTCCCTCAACTCTCTTCTTCTCTTCTATGTAGAGTTGCCATCCTAGGGTTCTTGAAGCAGCCCTAGAGAAGGGAGGCAACTCTCTCAAGCCTAAGGAGGGAGGCGCCCCATCATAGATCTAGATGGAGGATCGATGGTTTGCTGCCCATAGAAAATATCATAGATTCCTTCAGATCCATGCTAAAGATTAGAAGCTTCCGCAACATGATATTGGTGCTTATGATGTCAAGGATGATTGGCATTTGAGCGATATCATGGGTCTATAATTTGGCATCAGAGCTAGGTGATATTTGGAACATTATGGACGATAATGTTTTCCACCATAGGATCGTTCAGATCTAATTGGATCTAAAAGAATATTTTAAAAAAAATTTCTAAAAATCTTAATTAGATCTAAGATATCTTGGATTTAATCCTATAGATTTGATATTAAAATTAAAAATTATAATTAATCAAATTTAATTTTTCAAACCTCGATTGGGGAAACTGCTTTTACCCTGTCGATGATCTATTATCACTCAGGGTTCTAGATGTAGCCACACAATCACCTGGCTGTTAGATATATGTGCCCTAGAAGCCAGAATTGGCTGACACTTGTAATACACTTCTAGGGGCAAAATTATTATTTTGACTATAATCTATAAAATGGGTTATTTTCTATCACACCTGTGTATTTAGTGTCTGTGATACATCCTTTGAGTTAATGGTAATGATAATTCATATTTTCAAGAGTTGAAAATTTAAGACATGAATAATCATTATTAACTCATAAACAGCTCCCGACCATAGGATCATCACGAGGATGGTGATTGATTCGGAAGGTTGGTGTACGATCGCTTCTCTTTAGTAGATGAGTCTTGAGTCTACGGTGTGGAGACACCGGAGCGAGAGTACAGGTACTCGTTAGAGAACGAGGGCACTGAGCGTGACCACCTCGAGTAGTCATTAGGAAGTCTACCTTCTCGTCAATGACTGACTCGATGCTGCAGTAGTGTGTCTGGTTCTTTGACCTGAGATGCATCGGCAGTTCACCTTGAGGGTGTTATAGTTTGACTACACCATTACTCGGTCTCCTAGCCATATGGAACCCTGAGGTGTATGTTGGCTATAGCATGTTCATTGTAGGAACTGGATTGCATCAAGATGGAATCTATCTACCTCGGTGGTAGAGGAGTAGCCCTATGATGATCATGAGAATCAAGTCCAGAAATCCATGGCCATGGTAGAGTGAAATAATAGAAAGAGTTTCTATTTAGATTTTCACATTGGACTCGAATCGAATGATTACATCATATGACAGAGACTAGGGTTTGACGAGTTCACCTTAACCCTAATCTGATCGGGGCTCAAGATAGAAGAACTTAATCACACAGGTAGCTGCACCAAGAGGTTCGCATTCAGCTCTGATGGGTTGCCACCATATACTGCTAGGTGTCACTGGTGGATTTTGGGAGCAATTAGAATGATTTAGATGATCGATCATTCTAGCTGTTCGAATCAGAAGAGTTCTGATCCATCGAAAGGAGTTTCGATGATGTCTATGATAGAGATCATGACATATCCCATTACCATACAGAACTGAACCTAACTGGGTCACACAAACAAGGGTTTGAATCTGGTGATCATCAATTGAACTGATCTAGTTCAATTGATCTGAATGAGATTCAATTAGGTTCAAGGAAATCGTGCTAGCACTCGATTGAACCTAACGTTCTTCTTTTACTATCATAAATAAGTTGTCCTGACTGAGCCAAAGGAGTTTGTGCTCAATCAGAGGCCTTCATATGGTCTGACTGGAGGTTGTCCAAGTCAGAATAGGTTGTCTTATTTGTAAGACATTACCTGCCATTTTTGGTCACCTGCCATTTCTTGTTCTTTGACTTTGGTCAAAAGTCTACCTTTGACTGGTCAAACGTTGACCATTGACCCTTTGACTTTTGACCACATGTCATGCACCTATTGGAGAGCTGGTGGGGGCCTGTCCCCCTGCCAGAACCTGGCAAGGAGAAGGGCGCACGCCAAGGGTGGCGTGAGCCCAAGTAGGAGGCGCCTAGGAGTCCTTGTTGGACAAGGACTCCACCTCCCTTTTGGATTCCAATCAGAGTTCTACTAAGAATCCAGTTTGACTGGTCTTAGGCGCCCTCTAAGGAGGAATCCAGGGGTCTCTATTCCAACCAATCAGATTTAGATCTGATTTCACAAAGGGTTGTGATTGGTTGAGAGGAAGAGGAGTTGGATCACAAGAGGTCTATAAATAAGACCCTGCGCCCAACCCTAATTCAAAGTGAATGCAATTCAATTGAGAAACCCCATGCCCCAAGGCTGCCTCTCCCCTCCTTCTCCATGCCATAGTCTCTTCTCCCCTTGCTCTCCACGTCCAAAAGTGTTTTGGACTTAGGTTGGTGCGATTCAGATCAAGGAAAGGCGATCAAAAGCAAGAAGGCTGCGCTGCTGCAAAAGGACGACTGCAGATCTTCAAAAGAGTTTTGAAGATCCTCCAGATCAGATCCAGATCTGATTTTTGGAGGTGTGATAGAGAAGAAGAGGATCTCCAGATCCAACCCGAGTGGATACCGGTAGAGGCCAGGCGCTTGCGTGGCTAGATCCAGAACCTTCCGCTGCAATCAGGATCATCTACAGGGTAATAGGATTACCCAAATCAGGTAAATTAAATTTGATTTAATTTATCTTATTTTATTTTATTTATTAAAATAATAAGAATCAGATCTGAAATATATCAAGATCTGATTGAGATCAAGAGAAAATTTTTGAAATATATCTCTTGATCTAATCAGATCTGGACGAACCTGGACCGGGAAATCAGGATTTCCCTTCAACTGGTATCAGAGCCATGGTTCTAAATTGTTTAGATCTGATTTTAATTTTATTTTAATTAGAAAATAAAGTGATTTCAGATGTCACATGAGATGTGATCAGATCTGAAATCAGAAAAATTAAAATTAAATGATTTGGATCTAAGAACATGAAGATATGCATGACTAGTTCTAGAATAGAATAGTTCTATAGAATAGTTTTGCATGTCTTTGATTTAATCTGATTAAATCATATTTTAGATCTTCTTATTTACTATTTTCTGATATTATAAGTGTTATAATAACATCTGATAAACAGCAAATAAAAATTATTTAATTTTAAATATCATATGAGATATGATAGATGCATGACTAGACTAGTTGTAGAATAGTTCTACATAATTGTCTAGATTAGAATTTATTTTGATTAGATCAATTTAAATCTAATTTTTTAGATTATTATGATGATAATTTAGATCTGAAAACATGCATGATTTGATACATGAGATGTATGCAAAATATGCCTTGATTAGATCTAAATTTGTATATGAGATATATGATATAGATCTATAACTGTTTTGTAGATTTACATGTTCCTGATTAAGGCGTTCCTCTTGGCCGTCCGGTCATAAGAACGAAGAAGGGTTTAAAGGCCCTCTCTTCCCATTCGATGGGGTGTTCTTATGATGTGTAGGGGTGCTGCGTGTTCGTCCTTAATCAGAAACCCAAAACTTACTTTCTGCAAAACCCTAGATCCTGAAACCCTAGGATTTATTGTGCATATTTTGTTTATGAACCCAACTTAATTAAGAATTAAGTTTATGGAATATTAATTAGGTCTAAAATTGAGAATTTCAGATCTAAGACATATTCATAATACTGGGTTCGGGCTTGGGTAGCTCAATTAGGTCTAAGCGGTTGATCAAACCGAATCAAGAGTTGGTTAGATGGGATCAACAATGCTTAAATTGACCAGCCTAATAGGATTAAGTCTGGGTCAAGATCGAGTCACGATCAAGCAAGACCTAATTAGGCTCAGAGGTTAGAGTCTGGATTGTAGGCTAACCCAATTGGTTCTGACTCAACAATTTGGTGTCTAAGGTAAGTTTGGCACAGACGACCGACTGGTTTTTAATTGGAAGCTACTCGACCTGAATGCATTCTTGTGCGAGTTAACGGCATATTCCTTCCACCGGTCTCACTTACCTGGCCATATCTGTTGACACAGTTCTGATCTGAGGTGGTCAATAATCCGAGCTAACCCATGCCACTAGGTTAGTCATAATTGTTATGACTAAGCCAAGTCTAGTTTAATGAGACCTGAATCAATTCTCCCTAAGAAAAGATTAAGTCTGAGGTCTTCCACCATTGTAGATGTGCGGGCCCTTCCCGGGGTTGATTGTTCTCGGCTGGATACAGTGGCTCAGTTGCACCGGGAAGACGCAACCATGTCTATTAGGCATTGGATGCTATGGGCTGGAGGATGAGTTGGGCTCAATATTTTGGATACGGTGAGAGACCCAATTAGGAACCCAGTCTATGCAAATGGTGGGTCTGACTTAACTAAGGAGTGGATCAATATTCCGGATACGGTGAGATTCATGAATTAGAGACCAAGTTTGGGTGCACCATGATTAGAGAATCATTGAACAAGAGTTGTTCACTCATTGGCTAACCCATCACCAATAACTGTTAGGTGAGGTGATGAGTCAGTTGGTGAGACCGCACCACCCACTAGAAATCATCAATCGCGGAGATTTTCGCATCTCTACAGAGGGAGTGTAGGGATCCGAGAAAATAGTGGGAGCTAATTTGTTTAAAAATAAAATCCCTAAACGAATTGGTCAAGTCAAAATTACAGTATCTAACTAGAATCTTTGACTCTCTACAGGAAAATGTCTGCGTCCAACCCACTGGCACGTATCCTAGACACACATAGACTGACTGGACCCAATTATAAAGATTGGCTCAGGAACTACAAAATTGTTTTGGGTTCGAGAAGTTAACCCATGTTTTGGACCAGGACCCTCCCACCTTACCAGCTCGTCCATCCACTGAACAGAGAGCGTCTCTGGAAAAATGGATTGACGAAGACAATAAGGCCAGATACTACATGTTGGGCTCGATGTCTGATGAGCTCCAGCGCCAACATGAAGATATCGGGACTGCTCGCCAAATGTTGGCTCACCTGCAGGAGATGTTTGGTGAACAGAGTCGCGCAGCCAAATATCAAGTCACAAAATGACTTTTTAAGGCTAAGATGTGTGATGGGCAGTCAGTCTAAGATCACTGTCTGATAATGATCAAGGACATGGAAGAGCTTGAGAAGCTCGGTGTGAAGTTGGACTTGGACCTACAGAACGATATTATTCTGCAATCCTTGACTGATGCATATGGGCAATTCATCATGAATTACCACATGCATAAACTTCAGAATTCCTTGGCCGAGTTAATGAATATGCTGGTTATCGCTGAGCTTTCTATGAAAGGTTCTAAAGGCTCAGTTCTTGCTATGGAATGGACTTCTTCCAAAAGAAAGTCTTATGAAAAGAAAAAGAAGTCTGTGAAAAGGCAAAAAGTGGAAGGATCAAAGAAGAAGGCAGAACCGAAGAAGAAGGCCGATGGCAAATGAAAGTGTTTCCATTGCAACAGCGACGGCCATTGGAAGCGGAACTGCCGACTTACCTGGCCACCCTGAAGAACAAGAAGGAAGGTCCTTCTGGAGGTATGCTCATTATTCGAGCAAAACGTGAATGCCAAATGACCTAGGGATAGTCCAAACGACAGATATCTATGGCACCTGAGATTAGGTCATATAGCAGAAGATAGGATTAACAAATTGGAGAAAAATGGGCTATTGAGTCCATTGACTTTTGAGTCATATCCAACTTGTGAATCTTGTCTTCAAGGCAAATCACTAAACTCCCTTTTGTTGGACATGGGAGAGGGCCACAGATCTCCTTGCCCTAGTACACATACTGATGTGTGCGGC
>QRFJ01002506.1:65264-106458 GCA_006176705.1 Cocos nucifera | reverse complement strand
CCTTACAAAAGATTGGCAGATATAAAAACCACAGTCGGTTATCTAATATCCAAGAATTTTGAAATGGAAGAACTTTTAATGATAATATAATATGTATCTCATACATATCTTTTGGTGCATTATTTGCCTCCAGACTTTCATGGTTGCAAGATAAGCCTGCAATTTCTTCTTCCAATGACCTGTTTGAAGAAAAATCCTGAATTTTGAACCAGGATCGTTCAGATGATTCAGATCAAGAGATATATTTCAAATTTTTTTTTCTCTTGATTAGATCAGATTAAAGATTTTTAGATCTAGATTATTATTATTTTAAAAATTAAAAATAAAATTAGATAAATTTAAATTAATTTAATTTATCTTGAAGTGGTAATCCATTACTCCGTTATGATCCTTAAGCAGGAAAGGTTCTGGATTCAATCACCAAGTGCTGCCTCACCGAATCCACTCTGGTGCATCTAAGATCTCTTCTTCTCTATCATGTCTTAGAAATTCAGATCTAGATTCAGATCTTGAGATCTTGAAAATCTCCTTTTGAAGGATTCAGCAGTCTCCTTGTGCAGCGGATAGCCTCTCTAGCTTTACTCGCCTTTCGCTTGCTCTAAGATTGCACAACCAAGGTCCAAAAACCCTTTTGAATGTGGAGAGGAAAGGGAGAAGATGGTTTGGGTGGAGGAGGAGAGGAGAAAAGGCCATGGGGCATGGAGATCTCAATTAATTAGATACCCTCTTTGAGTTGGCGCAGGGTTTATTTATAGACTAACTGTGATCCAACTCCTCTTCTTCCCAACCAATCACAACTCTTTATAAATCAGATCTAAATCTGATGTGGGAATGATCCCCTAGATTCCTCCTTAAGGTGCTCTAAGACCAGTCAAAGTTGGTTCTTAGGAGAACTCTAATTGGAAATCCAAAAAGAGATGGAGTCCCTTCCAACAGGGACTCCTGGGGCCTCCAGCTTGGCACACGCCAAGGGTGGGTGCACCTCTTCCTGCAGTTCTGAGGGGACAGCCCCACCAGCTCTCATAGTTGCATGACAGTGGAAAAAAGTCAAAGTATTCAATGGTCAACATTTGACCAGTCAAAGTAGACTTTTGACCAAAGTCAAAGAACAAAGAAGCAGGTGACCAAAATGGATGTAATGTCTTATAAAATAAGAAACCTTTTTAATTGGAAACTCAGTCAGACCATATGAAGGCCTCTGATTGAGCACAAACTCCTTTGGCTCAATCAGGACAACTTATTTATGATAGTAAAAGAAGAACGTTAGGTTCAATCGAGTGCTAGCATGATTTTATTGAACCTAATTGAATCTCATTCAGATCAATTGAGCTAGATTAGTTCAATTGATGATCACCAGATTCAAACTCTTGTTTGTGTGACCCAATTAGGTTCAGTTCTATATGGTAATGGGATATGTCATGATCTCTATCATCGACATCATCGAAACTCCTTTCGATGGATCAGAACTCTTCTGATTCGAACAGTTAGAATGATCGATCATCTAAATCATTCTAATTACTCCCAAAATCCATCAGTGACACCTAGCAGTATATGGTGGGAATCCATCAGAGTTGAATGTGAACCTCTTGGTGCAGCTACTTGTGTAATTAAGTTCTTTTATCTTGAGCCCTGATCAGATTAGGGTTAAGGTGAACTCGTCAAACCCTAGTCTCTGTCATATGATGTAATCATTCGATTTAAGTCCTATGTGAAAATCTAAATAGAAACTCTTTCTATTATTTCACTCTGCCATGGCCATGAACTTCTGAACTTGATTCTCATGATCATCAAAGGGCTGCTCCTCTACCACCGAGGTAGATAGATTTCATCTTGATGCTATCCAGTTCCTACAATGAACATGCTATAGCCAACATACACCTCAAGGTTCCATATGGCTAGGAGATCGAGTAATGGTGTAGTCAAACTATAACATCCTCAAGGTGAACTGCCGATGCACCTCAGGTCAAAGAACCAGACACACCGTTGCAGCATCGAGTCAGTCATCGATAAGAAGGTAGACTTCCTAATGACTACTCGAGGTGGTCACGCTCAGTGCTCTCATTCTCTAACGAGTATTGTACTCTCGCTCTGGTGTCTCCACACCATAGACTCAAGACTCATCTACTAAAGAGAAGCGATTGTACACCAATCTTCCGGATCAATCACCATCCTCATGATGATCCTATGGTCGGGAGCATTTTATGAGTTAATAATGATATTTCATGTCTTAAATTTTTAACTTTTGAAAATATGAATTATCATTACCATTAACTCAAAGGATGTATCACAGACACTAAATATATATATGTAATAGAAAATAATTCATTTTATTGATTATAGTTAAAATTATAATTTTATCCCTAGAAGTGTATTACAAGTATCAGCCAATTCTGGCTTCTAGGGCACATATATCTAACAATCTCCCACTTGTCCTAAAGCCAATTGGCTACAAGTCTAAGTCCCATCTCCTTAAGGTGGGCTTCGATCTTTTGCTGGCCCAATGGCTTTGTAAGTGGGTCTACCACATTATCTGTAGAGTTGACTCTCTTGACCTCGACATAACCCCTCTCGAGGTAATCGTGGATGAGGTGGTATCGCCATTCAATGTCCTTGGATTTTTGGTGAGACCTTGGCTCCTTAGCAAGGGCTATGGCACCATTGTTGTCGCAGTATAGAGGAATGGCATTTGATGGCATTACTCCAATTTCTGCAGCAAACTTCTTGTACTAGATTGCTTCCTTCACAGCCTTTGATGCAGCGATATATTCTGCTTCCATGGTGGAATCTGCTATCACCGTTTGCTTGAAACTCTTTCAGCTGACAGTACCACCATTACACACAAATAGACTTCCAGATGTCGACTTTCGATCATCTATATCGGACATGAAATTCGAGTCTGTGTATCCCTGGACTTAGAGTTCTCCGTTACCAAAGACCAACATCATATCCTTAGTTCTTCTTAAGTACTTAAGGATACATTTCATAGAAGTCCAGTGTTCTTCACTTAGATTTGACTGATATCTGCTTGTGACACTCACAGCATGGGCTATATCAGGTTGTGTACATAGCATGGCATACATGAGGCTCCCTATTGCAGAAGCATAAGGGATCTTGCTCATGCGTTCTATTTCCTCAGGTGGGCTAGGGCACATCTTCTTGGAAAGATGAATATCATGTCTGAAGGGTATTAATCCCCTCTTAGAGTTTTTCATACTAAACCTCTTTCGTACTTTCTCTATGTACATCTTCTGTGAAAGTCCTAGCATCCTATTTGGTCTATCCCCATAGTCCTTAATTCCTAGAATAAAGGATGCTTCACCTAGGTCTTTCATGGAGAATTCCTTGGAGAACCATAATTTGACTGTTGTCATCATGGGAATATCATTCCCAATAAGGAGGATGTCATCCACGTACAATACGAGAAAGACGACAACGCTCCCACTGACCTTTTTGAAGGCACACGGTTCCTCTTCATTTTTGATAAAACCAAACATTTTGATCACATCATTAAAATAAGTGTTCCAGCTCCTAGATGCTTGCTTAAGTCCATATATGGATCTTTGCAGCTTGCAAACCTTGTGATCAGTATCACTGGATGTGAAACCTAGCGGCTGCTCCATATAGATATCTTCCTTAAGATATCCATTCAAGAATGCCGTTTTTACATCCATTTGCCATATTTCATAATCAAAATAGGCTGCAATGGCAAGTAATGTGTGGATGGACTTTAGCATAGCCACTGGGGAAAAGGTATCTCGATAGTCAATGCCTTCGCATTGACTATAACCTTTTGCCACTAGTCTAGCCTTAAATATCTCCACATTTTCATCTACACCAATCTTTCTCTTGAAGATCCATTTACACCCAATAGGTACTATACCTTCTGGTGGATCTACCAAGGTCCAGACTTGGTTTAAGTGCATCGAGTCAATTTCTGACTGCATTGCCTCTAGCCATTTCTTGGAGTCGACATCTGATATCGCCTCATTGTAGGTTTTGGGATCATCACCATGAGCACCATTACCTACGAGGAACATTTCCTTTACTTCCTCTGAAATAATACCTAAGTATCTTTCAGGGGGATGGGAAACTCTTTTCGATCTACGAGGTAGAGGAGGTGGTGTTCTTATTGGCTCAACCTGATTTGGTTCCAATTGATCCTTAGCTCATTGTACTTGTGAGACATTCTCATCAAGTTTGATCTACTTTCCAATGCCGCTATCTTGAATAACCTATTTTTCAAGAAAGATGGCATGTCGGCTCACAATCATATTGTGGTCTTCTAGAATGTAGAAATAGTATCCTAATGACTCTTTAAGATATCCTATGAATCGAGCTCTGAAGGACCTAAACTCTAACTTGTCCGCTTGTTGTCTTTTGACATGAGCTGGATAATCCCAAATTCTGAGATGACTCAGACTTGGTTACTTACCGGGCCATATCTCATACGGTGTGGTAGGAATGGTCTTAGAGGGAACCCTATTCGGTAGATAAATTGAAGTTAACAATGAATGTCCCAAAAGGAAATCAGGAAGGTCTGTGAAGCTCATCATGGATCGAACCATATCTAATAGGGTCCGATTTTTTCATTCTGAAACTCCGTTGAGTTGAGGTGTTCCTAGTGGAGTCCATTAAGAGACTATACCATTTTTCTTGAGATAGTCTAGGAATTCTCAGCTAAGGTATTCACCTCCTCGATCTGATCAAAGAACCTTAATGGGTTTTTCAGTTTGTTTTTCTACTTCAGGTCTGAATTTTTTGAACTTTTCAAAAGCTTCAGACTTGTGTCTCATAAGATACACATATCCATACCTAGATAGATCATCAGTAAAGATAATGAAGTAGACAAAATTGCCTCTAGCTGGCACATCAAATGGACTGCACACATCAGTATGTACTGGGGCAAGGAGATTTGTGGCCCTCTCCCCATGTCCAACAAAAAGGAGTTTGGTCATTTTGCCTTGGAGGCAGGATTCACAAGTTGGATATGACTCGAAAGTCAATGGACTCAATAGCCCATTTTTTTACAATTTGTTGATCCTATCTTCTGCTATATGACCTAATCTTAGGTGCCATAGATACCTATCATTTGGACTATCCCTAGGTCGTTTGGCATTCATGTTTTGGTCGATAGTTAGAAGAGGTACATCAATATATAGCTGATAAAGACCATTAATAAGGAAACCATTTGCAATTTTATTTCTTTCATAAAGAATGTTACAATGGTCCTTAAAGAAGGTAATCACATAGCCTTCTTGTGCTAAGCATGAAATAAAAATTAAATTCCTGCTAGTTGTAGGCACATAATAACAATCTTTCAAAACTAAGTCTAAACCAGATGGTAATCGAAGAGGGTATGTTCCCACGGCTACTGCAGCAACTCTTGCTCCATTACTGATGCATAGGATCATGTCTCCATCCCGCAACCTCCAACTATCCTTAAGACCCTGCATGGAAGTACACAGATGAGCATTAGAACCAGAGTCAAGCACCCAACTGGATGTAGAAGAAACTATAAGGTTAGACTCAATAACGAGCATACCTCTAGAAGGACCTTCCTTCTTGTTCATCAGGGTGGCCAGGTAAGTAGGGCAGTTCCGCTTCCAATGGCCGTCGCTGTTGCAATGGAAATACTTTACTTTGACAAGGTAAGTAGGGCAGTTCCGCTTCCAATGGCCGTCGCTGTTGCAATGGAAATACTTTACTTTGACATCGGCCTTTTTCTTCGGCTCTGCCTTCTTCTTCTTTGTTCCTTCCATCTTTTGCTTTTTCGTAGACTTCTTTTTCTTTCCATAAGACTTTCTTTTGGAAGAAGTCCATTCCATAGCAAGAACTGAGCCTTTAGAACCTTTCATAGAAAGCTCAGCGGTAACCAGCATATTCATTAATTCGGCCAAGGAATTTTGAAGTTTATGCATGTGGTAATTCATGATGAATTGCCCATATGCATCAGTCAAGGATTGCAGAATAATATCGTTCTGCAGGTCCAAGTCTAACTTCACACCGAGCTTCTCAAGCTCTTCCATGTCCTTGATCATTGTCAGACAGTGATCTTGGACTGACTGCCCATCATGCATCTTAGCCTTAAAAAGTCATTTCGTGACTTGATATTTGGCTGCGCGACTCTGTTCACCAAACATCTCCTGTAGGTGAGCCAACATTTGGCGAGCAGTCCCGATATCTTCATGTTGGCGCTGGAGCTCATCAGACATCGAGCCCAACATGTAATATCTGGCCTTATTATCTTCGTCTATCCATTTTTTCAGAGACGCTCTCTGTTCAATAGATGGACGGGCTGGTAAGGTGGGAGGGTCCTGGTCCAAAACATGGGTTAACTTCTCGGAACCCAAAACAATTTTGTAGTTCCTGAGCCAATCTTTATAATTGGGTCCAGTCAGTCTATGTGTGTCCAGGATACGTGCTAATGGGTTGGACGCAGACATTTTTCTATAGAGAGTCAAAGATTCTAGTTAGATATTGTAATTAATGACTTGACCAATTTATTTAGGGATTTTATTTTTAAATAAATTAGCTTCCCACTATTTTCTCGGATCCCTACACTCCCTCTGTAGAGATGCAAAAATCTCCATGATTAATGATTTCTAGTGGGTGGTGCGGTCTCACCAACTGACTCATCACCTCACCTAACAGTTATTGGTGATGGGTTAGCCAATGAGTGAACAACTCTTGTTCAATGATTCTCTAATCATGGTGCACCCAAACTTGGTCTCTAATTCATGAATCTCACCGTATCCAGAATATTGATCCACTCCTTAGTTAAGTCAGACCCACCATTTGCATAGACTGGGTTCCTAATTGAGTCTCTCACCGTATCCGGAAATATTGAGCCCAACTCATCCTCCAGCCCATAGCATCCAATGCCTAATAGACATGGTTGCATCTTTCCCGGTGCAACTGAGCCACTGTAATCCAGTCGAGAACAATCAACCCCGAGGAAGGGCCCGCACATCTACAATGGTGGAAGACCTCAGACTTAATCTTTTCTTAGGGAAGAATTGATTTCAGGTCTCATTAAACTAGACTTGTCATAGTCATAACAATTATGACTAACCTAGTGGCATGGGTTAGCTCGGATTATTGACCACCTCAGATCAGAACTGTGTCAACAGATATGGCCAGGTAAGTGAGATCGGTGGAAGGAATATGCCATTAACTCGTACAAGAATGCATTCAGGTCGAGTAGCTTCCAATTAAAAATCAGTCGGTCGTATGTGCCAAACTTACCTTAGACACCAAATTGTTGAGTCAGAACCAATTAGGTTAGCCTACAATCCAGACTCTAACCTCTGAGCCTAATTAGGTCTTGCTTGATCGTGACTCGATCTTGACCCAGACTTAATCCTATTAGGCTGGTCAATTTAAGCATTGTTGATCCCATCTAACCAACTCTTGATTCGGTTTGATCAACCGCTTAGACCTAATTGAGCTACCCAAGCCCGAACCCAGTATTATGAATATGTCTTAGATCTGAAATTCTCAATTTTAGATCTAATTAATATTTTATAATCTTAATTTTTAATTAAGTAGGGTTCATAAACAAAATATGCACAATAAATCCTAGGGTTTCAGGATCTAGGGTTTTGCAGAAAGTAAGTTTTGAGTTTTCTGATTAAGGACGAACGCGCAGCACCCCTACACATCATAAGAACACCCCATCGGATGGGAAGAGAGGGCCTTTAAACCCTTCTTCATTCTTATGATCGGACGGCCAAGAGGAATGCCTTAATCAGGAACATGCAATACTACAAAACAGTTTTAGATCTATATCATATATCTCATATACAAATTAGATCTAATCATGGCATATTTTGCATACATCTCATGTATCGAATCATGCATATTTTTAGATCTAAATTATCTCATAATAATCTAAAAAATTAGATTTAAATTGATCTAATCAAAATAAATTCTAATCTAGATAATTATGTAGAACTATTCTACAACTAGTCTAGACATGCATCAATCATATCTCATATGATATTTAAAATTAAATAATTTTATTTGACTATTTTTTAGATGTTATTATAACCATTATAATATCAAGAAAATAGTAAATAAATAGATCTAAAATATTATTTAATCAAATTAAATTAAAAACATACAAGACTATTCTATAGAACTATTCTATTTTAGAACTAGTCATGCATATTTTCTAATCTTAGATCCAAATCATTTAATTTTAATTTTTTCTAATTTTAGATCTGATCACATCTCATGTGATATCTAAAATCACTTATTTTTTAATTAAAATAAATTTAAAAATAGATCTAAACACTTTTAGAACCTTGGCTCTGATACCAGTTGAAGAAAAATCCTGATTTTTCGGACCAGGTTCGTTCAGATCTGATCAGATCAAGAGATATATTTCAAAAATTTTTTCTCTTTGATCTAGATCAGATCTAAGATATTTTAGATCTAATTATTATTATTTTAAAAATTAAAATAAAATTAGATAAATTAAATCAAATTTAATTTATCTTGAAGTGGGTAATCCTATTACCCGTTGATGATCCTGTAAGCAGCGGAAGGTTCTGGATCTAGCCACGCAAGTGCCTGGCCTCTATCGGTATCCACTGGGCTGGATCTAGAGATCCTCTTCTTCTCTATCATGTCTCCAAAAATTCAGATCTGGATCTGATCTGGAGGATCTTCAAAACTCCTTTTGAAGATCAGCAGTCGTCCTTTGCAGCAGTGCAGCCTTCTAGCTTTCACTCGCCTTTCTCTTGATCTAGATTGCACCAACCAAGGTCCAAAACCCTTTTGGAATGTGGAGAGGAGAGGGAGAAGATGCTTTGGCATGGAGGAGGAGAGGAGAAAAGGCCTTGGGGCATGGAGATCTCAATTAATTTAGATACCTCTTTGAGTTGGGCGCAGGGTCTTATTTATAGACTAACTGTGATCCAACTCCTCTTCTTCCCAACCAATCACAACTCTTTATGAAATCAGATCTAAATCTGATTGGTGGGAATAGAGTCCCCTGGATTCCTCCTTAGAGGGTGCCTAAGACCAGTCAAAGTTGGTTCTTAGGAGAACTCTAATTGGAATCCAAAAAGGAGATGGAGTCCCTGTCCAACAGGGACTCCTGGGCGCCTCCAACTTGGGCACACGCCAAGGGTGGCGTGCACCCTCCTCCTTGCTAGGTTCTGGCAGGGGGACAAGGCCCCCACCAGCTCTCCAATAGGTGCATGACATGTGGATAGAAGTCAAAGTATCAATGGTCAACATTTGACCAGTCAAAGGTAGACTTTTGACCAAAGTCAAAGAACGAGAAATGGCAGGTGACCAAAAATGGTAGGTAATGTCTTACAAAATAAGACAACCTTTTCTGACTTGGACAACCTCCAGTCAGACCATATGAAGGCCTCTGATTGAGCACAAACTCCTTTGGCTCAGTCAGGACAACTTATTTATGATAGTAAAAGAAGAACGTTAGGTTCAATCGAGTGCTAGCACGATTTCCTTGAACCTAATTGAATCTCATTCAGATCAATTGAACTAGATCAGTTCAATTGATGATCACCAGATTCAAACCCTTGTTTGTGTGACCCAGTTAGGTTCAGTTCTGTATGGTAATGGGATATGTCATGATCTCTATCATCGACATCATCGAAACTCCTTTCGATGGATCAGAACTCTTCTGATTCGAACAGCTAGAATGATCGATCATCTAAATCATTCTAATTGCTCCCAAAATCCACCAGTGACACCTAGCAGTATATGGTGGCAACCCATCAGAGCTGAATGCGAACCTCTTGGTGCAGCTACCTGTGTGATTAAGTTCTTCTATCTTGAGCCCCGATCAGATTAGGGTTAAGGTGAACTCGTCAAACCCTAGTCTCTGTCATATGATGTAATCATTCGATTCAAGTCCGATGTGAAAATCTAAATAGAAACTCTTTCTATTATTTCACTCTGCCATGGCCATGGGCTTCTGGACTTGATTCTCATGATCATCATAGGGCTGCTCCTCTACCACCGAGGTAGATAGATTCCATCTTGATGCTATCCAGTTCCTACAATGAACATGCTATAGCCAACATACACCTCAAGGTTCCATATGGCTAGGAGACCGAGTAATGGTGTAGTCAAACTATAACACCCTCAAGGTGAACTGTCGATGCACCTCAGGTCAAAGAACCAGACACACCACTGCAGCATCGAGTCAGTCATTGACGAGAAGGTAGACTTCCTAATGACTACTCGAGGTGGTCACGCTCAGTGCCCTCGTTCTCTAACGAGTATCTATACTCTCGCTCTGGTGTCTCCACACCGTAGACTCAAGACTTATCTACTAAAGAGAAGCGATTGTACACCAACCTTCCGGATCAATCACCATCCTCGTGATGATCCTATGGTCAGGAGCATTTTATGAGTTAATAATGATTATTCATGTCTTAAATTTTCAACTCTTGAAAATATGAATTATCATTACCATTAACTCAAAGGATGTATCACAGACACTAAATATACATATGTGATAGAAAATAACCCATTTTATTGATTATAGTCAAAATTATAATTTTGCCCTTAGAAGTGTATTACAAGTGTCAGCCAATTTTGGCTTCTAGGGCACATATATCTAACACTGTTTTGCCATAGTGAAAATAGGTCGTCTGTCCGGAGACCTTCTTCTCCTTTTCCTTCTTATTTATACCACCTTTAGGGTTCAACCTTCTCTTTGAACCCTTTTTGCCTGCCTTCTTCTTGGAGATCCCATCCACAAGAAGAAGAGGAGCCTTATCCTTCTTGATATGGCTTTCTGCTATCTTGAGCATATTTAACAGCTCAGATAAGGAAGAATTCAGTTTATTCATGTGATAGTTCATAACAAACTGAGAAAATAATTTTGAGAGTGATTGCAGGATCAAATCCTGACTTAACTCTCCATCCATAACAAAACCTAATTGACTTAATCGAGTGATTAGGTTAATTACCATCAAAACATAATTTTGTATGGATGTTCCTTCTATCATTCTTGCATGAAATAATTGCTTAGATATCTCATATCTAGCCATCCTACTATGCTCTCCATAAAGCTCTTTTAGATTGAGCAATATGGATTGAGGGTCCATGCCATCATGCTGCCTCTGTAATTCATTATTCATAGAGGCAAGTATGATGCATTTGATAGTAAGGGAATCATTTTGCCACATCTTGTATGTGGACTTATCTTCATCTGTGGCATCATTTCCTAATGGCTTAGGATAAGGGGCATCAAGAATATAGGAGAGTTTTTCTTGACTGAGTATTATTTTTAGGTTTCTCAATCAGTCAACATAATTTTGATCAGTCAATTTATTTGAATCCAAAATTGAACGCAATGAAAGTGAAGAAGCCATTTAGTCTACATAACAAAGAACAATATATAAGCAAATAACTCATGATGACAAACATAATTAAATTAGGATTTTAATTTAATTATGTCTCCCACTATTTAATCAAAAAATCATAACTCTCTTATTGATTTTCTTAGTGAGAATAAGATCCTAATTTCTTATAAAAGGTCTTGTGGTTGCACAATAAATCTGTTATAATTTCAAAGGTAGGAAACTCTTTCCAATTGCATTTTATGCAACTCTCAAAAAACTTTTGCCTCTAAAACATTAATAGGCTTGTGTTAGCACAACAAACTTTAATGTTTTAGTTTAAGTAGAACCCTTCATTTTTATATAGTCAAAATGAAATATAATTGCTTTTGTAGATACACAACAAAGTAATATATTCAAAATGCTGTAAGCATCTCAATGCACTAGATTAATATTACATCATTCCCCATGATAGATCTTATGGTTACACAACAAAACTAATATAGTTCTAGACATAATAAGAACCTAGTATGAAGGAAGGCCTTAATGTAGTGAATATAATACTAAGCATTTCAATCTAGAATTAAATTAATCGAATTGGCCAGATAAGTGAGAGAGAAATGGGAGTCCCCCCATTGCTTTTCTTAGACACCAATAAATTGGCCAGGTCAGACAATGGAACTAATTAAAAAATCATGTTCTCTTTACCAATCATGAACCATTTTTCTTAGACACCAATTGATCAATTAGACATCCTGACTGATTTGGCTATAGGTTAATTACACTACAACTTAATATAATTTTTAAAGAGGGATTTAAAAGGTCTCGATGCACATTCTAATTTAAATCAAACCAAATGCCTAATAGCATCAATTATGATAAAATTTATATATATATATATATATTAATATGTATAATTATTCTAGGACAACCATCATTACATAGTGAATACTTTTCACTATATCAGGGCAACCTTTATAGAATAATATATACATCATAATCTCATTATGATAAATAAGAAAATATGATCTCATTATATAAATAACATGCAAATAAACAAAAAAAAATATATCATACTTTTCTTTTGTGCCATTATATTATAAGCAAAGCATTATATGATTTAACCAAATAAGGCTTGCTCTGATACCACTGATAGGAATGGTGTACAGGGCAAAAGCATGGATTTCAAAACAAAAATATGAAATCATACAAACCAAATCCGAACCCTAGAACCACCTTATTAGCAATTAAATCATATAACATGCATTTGTAATATAAAAAAAAGTATTAGAACATACCTCTTATCGCTTAACCCTAAATTATCCCTAATTGCCAACAACAGTCCGTCAGGGGTTCCACCAGGTGCCCATGTGTTCACCCTCCAACGTTGATCCACATAGAGACTTGATCAAGACACCAGCACCTTTGATTTGTATAATTAAAATTCTAATAATAAGAACTTTAATTAAATGGGTAAGATCTTCCTTAGCCTTTATGTCACCTTCCTTGCCTCCCCTTACCTCTCTTTCTTTTTTCTTATCTTCTTAATTTTTTTACCTAATCTCTTTTCCTTAAAATGACTTTTTATCCTTATAAGGATAAGGTCTGGATAAAAGAAAGGAAGAAAAAAAATTGGATAATAGAAAATACTTATAAGAAAGAAAGATAATTTTCATTCTTCCCAAACTCTTGGTGTGCACCCTTATATATAATGTATGTAAGGGTGCCAACACATTTTCTCGCACCCTTTCAAAATATTGTCTCATGTCCCTTCAACCCAATCTCATGACTCATTAGATAATAACGTCATGTAGACTTAGTCCAAGAGGTGCCTTAAAGCAGAAGGACTCTTGGACTAATTCTACGTAAGTTATTTATGAAGAGTCGCGGGATTTCATTCTTGGCACCATCATTTTCATCCATTAGATCAAATAAAAAGGCCATCAAATAGCTTTAAAATGGGATGCCCATTCAGCAAGAAGGCGTGGAGATGAACTTTGAATAGTCAAAGTCCTAAGGGACTTTGACTTGGTCCAAGAGGCGTCAAGGATGAGAGGGCGGCATGGAGTCTTGGGCGGCAAGGAGTCTTAGGCGACAAAGAATCCCTTGGGCTTCAAAAATTTTAAAAAAAATGGAGTTTTTAATCATGTAGAAGGACTCTTTATCGCCCCATATCTAATGTCCATGTCCTATTCAAAAATTTTTACACAACATAACAAATGAGAAAAGTCAAAGAAGGTTAGGCGCCAACTAATTTCCATGCACCAAAAATTCTTTGCACGTGAAAGACTTCCCATGCGCAAGAGAGAGACTCTCTGGTGCACGTGGGATTCAGGTATGTGGCACCCGAACTGAAGCCCAATCAGTCTAGGTTAATCCAATTCAAGACCAAATCCTATTTGGCTCAAATCAAATCTTAATTAGCCCAAATCGAAAGCCTATTCGAATCCAATTCGAAATCAGGTGCTAGGGTTTGCTACATGTGCTAGCATGTTCATCTTGCAAACATGGTCTAATCCAATTAGATCCTTAATCAACTCTCTTTGTGTGTGACCCATTGGGTTCCACATCTAACCAGCAGTGAGTCTGGGTGTGATTTGACCTAATCTGGTTAGAACTCAACCAAACCGATTTAGGTCAAAACTAGCCAACCCAATTTGACTTAATTTAGAACACTTTCTAATTTAATGATCAAATTAAAATTTTAATTTGATCAAACCCACAAGACATGATTGACGTCTAGCAACGTATCATGACTTCTCGAAAGATGTAAAATTTTGATGAAAATACCAAAAATATCCTTCAGTGAAAATTACCATGCAACTAGATCCTTCGATCTCCCTGCATCCTGAATATGACTCTGGGTATGGAAATATGTCAATCCCAATATCATATTCATTTCTCTTTCAATCTTATGATGATGATTCATTTAATGAAATATTAGAAACCATTTCTAATTTTCATCATGCTTTGATCAAAGTCTTCCTGAATCATCATTTGTTTGAAGCAGGTAGGATGCTATTTCCTCTTACCAGGAGAGATCGATTCCATGTTAACCTACTCACAACCTTCATATATATAATCTACCATATCCTAGATCATCCCATACATAACTGAGTCATGAATGAGTATGAACCAAAATATGGATTTATATATATAAGATTCTATGGTAGTTTCAGGTCAAAGGATTACATGCACAAATTCCACTATGAGAACCATCTATTGACATGTAGATAAGACTCCATTAGATATTCTCGATTTGGATCAATTCAGTGAACTCATTCTCTAATGAGCACCCACATTCTTGTATTAGTGTCATACACAAGTTATTGTGAGATCAATCACCCTCTCAATCGAGCATACAAAGAATGTGCTAGTCTTACCGAAAAATATTGATCCCTAACTCAATGTCCCATCGACTAGGAATATTTAAATTAGGGTTTTAAGGTTTTAGGTCTCACTGGTATGATCTCATCATAATCCTAAAACCATAGCCCTAATTTATAGGGTTCATCATAATCTTAAATAAATAATAAGACACTGCATATGATGAAATAAATATCTTTATTTATTTATTAAAAATATCATTACATGAGTTTGGAAGATAAAGAACAGCCCAAAAATTAATTGGCTTGAGGGCATATTCCTTTCAATCTCCCACTTGCACTAAAGCCAATCGCCCTTATATTTTAATCCCATACAATCAAGGTGGCGATCAAACAGTTGCAGTGGTAAAGCCTTAGTGAATGGGTCTGCTATGTTGTTCTTTGTGTCAACTCGTTCTATGACTACATCTTGTCTTTCAATAATTTCACGAATGAGATGGAAGCATCTCAGAATGTGTTTGGATTTATGATGAGACCTTGGTTCCTTTGCTTGAGCAACAGCTCCAGTATTATCATAGTAAAGTGGTACTGGATTCTCAATTTTAGGAATAACACCCAATTCAGTGATGAACTTCTTCATCCAGATAGCTTCCTTGGCGGCTTCACTTACAGCTATGTATTCTGCTTTAGTGGTTGAGTCAGCTATAGTTGGCTGCTTAGTACTCTTCCAACTTACTACTCCACCATTCAGAGTAAAGACATATCCTGAAATGGATTTGCTATCATCTGGGTCTGATTGAAAACTAGAGTCAGAATATGCTTCTAATTTAAGATCAGAACCACCATATACTAGAAAAATATCTTTAGTCCTTCTCAAGTACTTAAGAATATTTTTCACAGCTTTCCAATGATCCTCTCCTGGATCAGCTTGAAATCTACTTGCAATGCCTAAAGCATAAGCAACATCAGGCCTTGTACATAACATGGCATACATTATTGATCCAACAGCCGAAGCATAAGGAATAGAACTCATTCTATTTCTCTCTTCAGGTGTCTTTGGAGACATCTTTTTAGAGAGATGTATGCCTTGACTCATGGGTAAATAACCTCTTTTACTCCCATCCATACTGAATCTTTTCAGTATTAAGTCAATGTACCTTGATTGGGACAAGCCTAGCATCCTCTTAGATCTATCTCTATAGATCTTTATTCCTAGTATATAGGATGCTTCTCCCAAATCTTTCATGAAAAACTTATTTGATAGCCATAATTTGACTGATTGTAACATTGGGATATCATTTCCAATGAGGAGTATGTCATCTACATACAGAACCAAGATGACTATGGTTCTTCCACTAGTTTTCTTGTACACACATGGTTCATCAACATTCTTGATAAAACCAAACTCTTTTACTGTTTCATCAAAATGGATGTTCCAACTCCTTGATGCTTGCTTTAATCCATAAATGGATCTCTTAAGCTTGCATACCTGATTTGGTCTCTCATTTGACTCAAATCCCTCTGGCTGTGACATATAGACCTCCTCCTCAAGGAAACCATTAAGGAAGGCAGTCTTTACATCCATTTGCCATATTTCATAGTCGTGGTATGCTGCTATGGCAAGCATAATCCGAATAGATTTGAGCATGGCAATAGGTAAAAATGTTTCATCATAATCAATCCCCTATTTTTGCCTAAAACCCTTAGCCACCAATCTGGCCTTATAGGTTTCAATTTGACCATCAGCTCCAATCTTTTTCTTAAAAATCCATTTGCATCCAATAGGATTTATATCCTCTGGTGCATCCACCAAAGTCCATACTTTGTTGGTGTGCATGGATTCCATTTCGGATTGCATGGCAGCCAGCCATTTGTAAGAGTCCTTACTTTTGACTGCTTCCTGTATAGGTCAGAGGTTCGTCATTCTCAATGACTTGGGCTTCATTATTCTCAATAATGAACCCATACCTCATAGGTGTATTTCGTACTCTTTCAGACCTACGAATAGGAGTTATGTGTTCTGGTTCTTTTATGTGATTATTTGGTTGAGAAATTTCTATTTATTTTTCTTGAACTTCACTAAGTTCAATATTTCTACCACTGCCCTTTTCTAGGATAAATTCTTTTTCTATGAAAATGGCATGCCTACTTACAAATACCTTTTGTTCAGTAGGATGGTAGAATAAATATCCTATACTATTTCTAGGATATCCTATAAATAGACATCTATCTGATCTAGCATCAAGTTTATGTCCAAAATTTCTTTTGACATATGCTGGACAACCCCATATCTTAAGATACTTAAGATTAGGTTTCTTACTTCTCCATATGTCATATGGAGTACTAGATACAGATTTAGAAGGTACTCTATTCAAGATGTAAATTGCAGTCTCCAGGAGCATGACCCCAGAAGAAAATAGGTAATTCAGTGAAGCACATCATGGACCGTACCATATCTAATAAGGTATGATTTTTTCTTTCAGCTACACCATTTAATTGCGGTGTATAAGGAGGTGTCCATTCAGAGAGAATCCTTTAACTTTAAGATAGTCTAGAAACTCACTAGATAAGTATTCTCCTCCCGATCAGATCGAAGGATTTTTATACATTGTCCAGTTTATTTTTCGACCATACTTTGATACTCTTTAAATTTATCAAAGGCTTCTGATTTGTGTTTCATAAGATACACATATCCAAACCTAGATAAATCATCAGTGAATGTTATAAAATAAGAGTATCCTCCTCTGGCTTGAGTTGTCATAGGACCACATACATCCATATGTACAAGTCCTAATAACTCATTTGTCCTTTCTCCATGTCCACTAAATGGAATCTTGGTCATTTTACCCATGAGGCATGATTCACAAGTTCCCAATGATTCATAATCAAAAGGATCAAAGAACTTTTCTTTGTATAACTTGTTAATCCTAGCCTCACTAATATGACCTAATCGACAATGCCAAAGTAAAGTATTATTTATGTCATTTCTCTTATATTTTTTATTTTCATCAATATGAAATATATTATCATCCAAATATAGAGTCAACAAACCATTGCTAAATATGCCAAAACAAATATTTTCATTAGAATATTTGATCGAGCAACCTTCACTCGTTACATTAAGACTATAACCTTGTTTTAATAACAAGGGTATAGATATAATATTTCTAATGATCTTAGGCATATAATAACAATTTGTAAGCTCTAAGATCTTTCCATAAGGTAACTTCAATATATTTGTCCCTACAGCTTCTGCTTGGATAGACTCTCCTCCAGTGCCATAGAGCTTAAAGTCACCTTTCTTCAAACTTTATAATCTTTATTCCATGAAATATATTTTTATGGAAAGATAACTTTTATATCTATAATCTCTATTTAGATCATATCTAAAAATAGGATATCCTTAGAGGTGAAAATCACAAGAGAAGAGAGGTATAAAGAAAAAGAAAAGTGCTGTAGGATCCTATTCACCTTCACTCTAAGATTTTTTTTTGCCTAGAACTGATGCCCAAACACTCTAAAATTTTTATCACATAATTCTAACCACTTCTTATATATGCACAAAAATTCTCATAATTTGTTGACATGAATACCATGGAAAAACTACATGGAAAATGATACGGGTTGAGTGGTTGAGAGGTTTTAACCACTCACTTGATTTCAAAAATCAAATGAGCCTCTTATCCTTATCCAACGCCCTCTTCATTGTGTTTAACATGCAGAAGGACTCTCCTTTTATATGCATATTTTTATTTTTCAAAAAATATTTGACAAACAAAAGGGAGGGCGTGGGAAGCAGAGTGAAAAAGTTAAAAATGGTGGGCGCATGGGAGAATTTGATTCAAACTTCATTTGACTTGGTCCTATTGGTTTCAACCAAACCAATTAATTTAGATCTAATTAAACTAGGTTAAATCCAACCAAATTAGGCTTAGCCTAATCTATTAAAATTTTAATCAAATTAAAAATTAATTAGATTTATATCCTAATCAAATCAGGGTCAAAACTCCCATAGCGACTAGGTCATCTCATGACCTGATTGGGTCAAATCCAATTGAATCAATTCAATCAGACTTGATCAAATCCTCATAGCTCAATCAAATTGAGCTAATTAGTAATTAAATTATTAATTAATCCTTTAAAAAATATCTGAGTCCAAATCGAATGGGTTACTGGGCAATAGAGTCCTATAAACATGAAACTCTTTTAGAGTCCTAAATCAGTGGGACTCTTAAACCTAGTTTTCCAAATGAATTGAACACATGTAAATCAGTGGGACTCTTAAACCCAGTTTTCCAAATGAATTGATCGCATGATCATACAGTCCTAGACTAATAGAACTTTTGATCAGAGAGTCTCCGATGAGTAGGACTCAGAGTTTCAGTCTAGTAGGACTCCTGATCACAGAGTCCCAGTCTAGTGGGACTCTTGACCATAGTGTCATAGATTATCAGGACTCATGATCAGAGAGTCTTAGATAAGAAAGACTCAGAGTCACAGTCCAGTAGGACTCTTAGTCATAGAGTTTCAGTCTAGTGGGATTCTTTGACCATAGAGTTCCAGACCAATGGGACTCTTGATCAGCCATCAGATCAGGTAGGAACTCCTAATATGTGTGACCCCGTAGGTCCGAACCTAAGCTGGTAGCATAAAAACTAATTTCTATACTAATCAAAGTAACCATCTAGCAATGGTACCGGATGTCCGGATAGGTTGAATAATTGTAATTGCAACATTCAGAATCTACGTGAATATGGTTACCGTATAATTCATTCCTGTGACCTTTATGTAATAGATGACTCAGGGTTAGACTATCAACCCTAGAAAATACATCCATGTCATGTTTTAAAGCAATTAGTCCCGTGACTCCTCACTAGGACTACCCTGGCAAAGGCTTTGCTAAATTAAAATACAATTGAACATAGCTCCTAAAATTAGGAGTGGTTAATCCCATCTTGATACACGCACCGACTCTATAAGTACTTGACTGTGCTCAGAAATCTTCCATCACTGTATTAGAAATTTAGATAGTTTGACAACAAAACATAGTGAGTTGCTTGGAAGTCACCATGGTGATCTTAGATCAGAGGAATATTTATACCCATATTCCATGGAAGCTAATCTTGACAGGAGAAAACCCTCGAAGTTGGTCACCTTCAATGCAGATGTACCCATACATCTCACTTGCATGCCATATCAGTGTCTCAAAACTCCTTGGTTATGAGGACAACCAATTTATATGGCACACAATGATCTATACTTGATAAACATTGTCATCCTAAGTAACAACGTATCATTTGGTCATGAACTACTTAAGGACTAAATGACAAATCCTTCTTTGCCGAATCTAGATAGTCCTAAGGACTTCATCACAACACAGAAGTTCATTAGAAGATAATAGAATTTATGATGAAAAATATCAAAATAACTTTTATTAATTTATATTTTATATATAATTTTAAATATATGGTCCAATCATCAACAGACTGATGATTGGTTTTGGAACACATTCCCAAAAATCTTCCACTTGGATTAAAGTCAATCGGTATAGTATCTAATACCTATCTTCAACTTAAAGTCGTCAAACTCCTTTACCATAATAACTTTAGTGAATGGGTCGGCCAGGTTCTCCTTTCAATCGATCTTCTGAAGGTCGACGTCACCTCGATCCACAATCTTTCGGACAAGATGGTAGCGACGCAGAATATGCTTCATCCGCTGGTGTGCCTTTGGTTCCTTCGTTTGAGCAATGGTTCTAGAGCTATCACAATAGATCAGAACTGGACCATCAAGGGAGGGTGCTACTCTAAGCTCGGTGATGAATTTTCTTAGCCACACCACTTCTTTGGCAGCATCTGATGCAGTGACATACAGCCTCACAAATTGAATCGGCCATAGTGTGCTGCTTGGAACTCTTCCAGCAGACGGCCCCATCATTAAGGATAAATATGTATCCCGATGCACTCTTGCTATCATCATGATCGGACTGAAAACTAAAGTCTGTGAACCCCACAAGTTTTAAGTTCGATTCACCATATACAAGCCACTGATCCTTAGTATTTCTTAAATATTTTAGGATGGTTTTAATAACCTTCCAATGATTCTTTCCTGGATTAGATTGGTATCTACTCACTACACCTAGTGAGTATGCCAGATCTAGTCACGTACATGTCATGGCGTACATTATAGAACCCACTGCTAAAGCATATGATATTCTATTAATACGCTCTTTGTCTAGAGGTGTTGTTGGACAATCCCTTTTTGAAAGAGAAATTTCATGGCCTATCGGTAGATAGCCTTTCTTAAAATTTTTCATGCTGAATTATTTCAGCATAGGATCAATGTATGTAGACTGGGATAATCCAAGCAACCTTTTAGATCTATTTCTATAGATTTTCATCCCTAGGATGTAGGAAGCTTCTCCTAGATCTTTCATGGAGAACTGTGATGACAGCTAGATCTTTATTTCTTGTAATGTAGGGACATCATTTTTGATTAAGAGAATGTCTTCCACATACAATACTAGGAATACTATTGCTGGACGATTAGCCCATTTGTATATGTAGGGCTCTTCTTCATTCTTAACGAAGCCATACGTTTTGATTGTTCTATCAAATCATATGTTCTAGCTTTGAGATGCCTGCTTTATTGCATAAATGGACCTTTGAAGCTTACACACCTTAGACTCATCTATGAACATGAAACATTCAGGTTGTATTATATACACCTCTTTATCTAGCTCTCCATTCAAAAAAACTATTTTCACATCCATCTGCCAGATTTTATAGTCCAGATGGATAGCTATGGCAAGCATTATCTAAATGGATTTGAGCATTACCACAGGAGAGAACATCTCATCATAGTCAATACCATAACATTGATGATACCCCTTGGCAACTAGATGGGCTTTATAGGTCACCATCTTTCCATCTGTGCCTCTTTTTCTTTTGAAGATCCACTTACACCCTATGGATTTTACCCCTTCGGGTGGGTCAACCAATGTCCATACATCATTGATTTTCATGGATTTCATCTCAAATTTCATGGCCTCAAGCCATTTCTCAGAGTTGGATCTTTGCATTGCATCCATATAGGTGATTGGGTCCTGATTGCTCTCATCGAGTTCGATAGGAACCCCATCCCAGACTAGAAAACCATAGTATCTATCTAGTTGACGTGGTACACTACCAGATCTCCTTAAGGATGCTTCTACAATGGGTTCTGGGTTTGATCTAATCAGATCCAGCTCAGGTTCAACAACTTATGTCCATTCTTCCACCTATTGTACTTCATCAAGTTCGACCTTGGAGGCATTAGTTCTTTCACCAAGAAACTTCTTTTTTAAAAAGACTACCTTAAGGCTGACAAACACTTTTTACTCATCAGCAAGGTAGAAGTAGTATCCTTTGGTTTCTTTTGTATAACCTATAAAACTACACTTATCAGACCTAGGTCCAAGCTTCTCTGTCATCAAACGTTTGATGTAGGTCGGACACCCCCAAACCCTAAGGTGTGAAAGCATTGGCTTACATCCTGTCCATATTTCATATGTTGTTTTATTAATAGATTTACTCGAAACCCTATTTAGAATGTAACAAGATGACTCGAGCGCGCCCATAGGAAGATCGGCAAACCAGCAAACCCCATCATGGATCGAACCATGTCCAACAGGATCCGATTTATCCTTTCAAACACACCATTATATTGTGGTGTTCTAGGAGGGGTCCATTGGGAAAGAATCCTATTCTCCTCAAGATATGTTAGAAATTCATTAGAAAGGTACTCATCCCCTCAGTCAGATCGAAGAGTTTTAATACTTTTTCTAGTTTGCTTTTCTACCTCATTTCAAAATAGTTTGAACATTTCAAACGACTCTGACTTATGCTTCATTAAATAGACATACCCATACCTCGATAGGTCATCTATGAAGGTTATGAAGTAGAAATATCTACCTCTAGCACTTGAGCTCATGGGTCCACATATATCCGAATGTACTAAACTCAAGAGTTCAATGGCTCATTTATTTTTTTTAGTAAAAGGTGACTTGATCATCTTACCAAGAAGACAGGACTCACAGGTCAGAAGTGACTCACAATTACTAACCTCAAGAATTCCTTCTTGAGCTAACCTATTAATTCTATTCTTGTTAATATAACCTAGCCTACAGTGCCAAAGGTAGACATCAGACACATCACTAATTTTAGAGCATTTACAGGAGGATTGAACCATGTTAACATGCATAGAAAGTAAATAAATTCTGTTATTCAATTGTCCAATCAAAATTATAGCACCATTCAAAATGACATTACAAATTTTTTTTTTTATTGATATTTCAAAATCATTCATGGCCAAAAGGCCTATGGAAATGACATTCAATAAGAAAGTTGGATAATAATAACATTCATTAAGAATAACTTTATTTAAATTGATTACAAGGTTCATGATTCCTAAAGCTAGAATTGGAACTTGTCTCCCATCTCCAACATTCAGGAGCCTCTCGTCTTGATCAAATCTCCTATTGACCTGCAAGTCCTGCATAGAATTATAAATATGATAAGGGCTTCTAGTATCTAATACCCAAGCAGTAGAATCAAATAAGAAAAAATTGCAAGGTGTTATCATATAATTACCTTGCCTAGCAACCGCTTGCTTCTTCCTCGACCTATTTGGATCCAGGAAGACAATATACAAAGGACAGTTCCTCTTCCAGTGCTCCTGCTTCTTGCAAAAGAAGCACCCTACTTGGCTCTGGTCAGGCTTGCACTTCTTGATCTGACCCTGTGCAATCATCCCAGCATGCAGCCGCACCTTCTTATTTTTCTTCTTTTTGTTCTTCTTTCCTTTCTTAAATGATCGACGACTAGAAAAAGACCCTCCTACTACATTCACCATCTCCTTATGGAGTTGGTGATCCTTTTTAAAGTTCTACAGCAATCCCAATAAGCCATGGTAGTTCACTATAGACTTTGTCATTCTAAAATGAGTTAGGAAGGGGAGGAAGGACTTGGGCAAAGAATTAAGGATTGCATCCTTACCAAGTTGCTCGTGCAGGGAAATGCCCAACTTGCTAAGGCACTCAATTATCTCGATCATGTACAATACATGATCGATGACTGAGGTCCCATCCCTCATCCGAGCATTGAAAATGGCACAACTTGTTTTGTGCCTTTCAACGTCGTTCGGTGTGCCAAAAGAGTCATTCAATATTTGAAGCATCTCCTGTGGCTAGGCATTTTCAAACCTATGGTTGAACTCATCATTCATTGCCACCAACATTATACATCGAACGGTGGTGCGGTCATTGAGCCACTTCAGATAAGTATTTCGAACCGCTTTCCTAGTGTTTGGGGATGGCTCCTCAGGTGCTCAATCCGTTACCACATAAAGGATCTGCTCATGCTCCAGGATGATTTTCAACTTATGATACTAGCTATCATAGTTGGGTCCCATTAATTTATCATGGTCTAACAATGACCGAAGCGATAGGTTAGTGGCCATGTCTACACAAAAAGAAAAATCAGACATAATTAGTATATGAATTATTAATTCTAAAGACTTGGACTTCAGTCTAAAGGTCCTTCTACTATTTTATACGAATTGGTAGCCTTTACCTCCAATTTGAGGAATTACTCTAATTTCTTAGTGGATACTAGAATCCACATAGACTACACATGAGCCCAACTTTGGTTGGTCAACCCATGTGCACCTATGGATAGATTCAAAATCAATTGTTTTTCTAAACAACTTCTAGTAACATTAATTTTGCCCCATAGACTTAATTAGTAGGCTTCGGCCTCCACTAAAAAAGGTTCGGATAGGTCCAACTATTAACATGACCACATTTGGTCTTATCTAACCAATAAATGATCAGGCCTGATTTTGGTCGGCCAACCTAACCACCATCAGAAAGACTTAACCAAATTATCACGATAATTTTATTAGTCAATAATCACCAGACCTTTGGGCCTCCAATGATCATTATACTAATGAACCCATTATCACTCAACTTAATGGGAGGTTATGATTTAGTTATCTATATAACTATTTTATTTTTAAGGACCTAATAATTTTAGAGAATTTAGTTAACCAATTTAAAAAAAATAGCAAGCCAATTTTGTGTTAGATATATGTGCCCTAGAAGCCAGAATTGGCTGACACTTGTAATACACTTCTAGGGGCAAAATTGTAATTTTGACTATAATTAATGAAATGGGTTATTTTCTATCACACATGTGTATTTAGTGTCTGTGATACATCCTTTGAGTTAATGGTAATGATAATTCATATTTTCAAGAGTTGAAAATTTAAGACATGAATAATCATTATTAACTCATAAACAGCTCCCGACCATAGGATCATCACGAGGATGGTGATTGATCCGGAAGGTTGGTGTACAATCGCTTCTCTTTAGTAGATGAGTCTTGAGTCTACGGTGTGGAGACACCGGAGCGAGAGTACAGGTACTCGTTAGAGAACGAGGGCACTGAGCGTGACCACCTCGAGTAGTCATTAGGGAGTCTACCTTCTCGTCAATGACTGACTCGATGCTGCAGTAGTGTGTCTGGTTCTTTGACCTGAGATGCATCGGCAGTTCACCTTGAGGGTGTTATAGTTTGACTACACCATTACTCGGTCTCCTAGCCATATGGAACCCTGAGGTGTATGTTGGCTGTGACATGTTCATTGTAGGAACTGGATTGCATCAAGATGGGATCTATCTACCTCGGTGGTAGAGGAGTAGCCCTATGATGATCATGAGAATCAAGTCCAGAAATCCATGGCCATGGTAGAGTGAAATAATAGAAAGAGTTTCTATTTAGATTTTCACATTGGACTCGAATCGAATGATTACATCATATGACAGAGACTAGGGTTTGACGAGTTCACCTTAACCCTAATCTGATCGGGGCTCAAGATAGAAGAACTGAATCACACAGGTAGCTGCACCAAGAGGTTCGCATTCAGCTCTGATGGGTTGCCACCATATACTGCTAGGTGTCACTGGTGGATTTTGGGAGCAATTAGAATTGATTTAGATGATCGATCATTCTAGCTGTTCGAATCAGAAGAGTTCTGATCCATCGAAAGGAGTTTCGATGATGTCTATGATAGAGATCATGACATATCCCATTACCATACAGAACTGAACCTAACTGGGTCACACAAACAAGGGTTTGAATCTGGTGATCATCAATTGAACTGATCTAGTTCAATTGATCTGAATGAGATTCAATTAGGTTCAAGGAAATCGTGCTAGCACTCGATTGAACCTAACGTTCTTCTTTTACTATCATAAATAAGTTGTCCTGACTGAGCCAAAGGAGTTTGTGCTCAATCAGAGGCCTTCATATGGTCTGACTGGAGGTTGTCCAAGTCAGAATAGGTTGTCTTATTTGTAAGACATTACCTGCCATTTTTGGTCACCTGCCATTTCTTGTTCTTTGACTTTGGTCAAAAGTCTACCTTTGACTGGTCAAACGTTGACCATTGACCCTTTGACTTTTGACCACATGTCATGCACCTATTGGAGAGCTGGTGGGGGCTTGTCCCCCTGCCAGAACCTGGCAAGGAGAAGGGCGCACGCCAAGGGTGGCGTGAGCCCAAGTAGGAGGCGCCTAGGAGTCCTTGTTGGACAAGGACTCCACCTCCCTTTTGGATTCCAATCAGAGTTCTACTAAGAATCCAGTTTGACTGGTCTTAGGCACCCTCTAAGGAGGAATCCAGGGGTCTCTTTTTCAACCAATCAGATTTAGATCTGATTTCACAAAGGGTTGTGATTGGTTGAGAGGAAGAGGAGTTGGATCACAAGAGGTCTATAAATAAGACCCTGCGCCCAACCCTAATCCTAAGTGAATTCAATAGAGATTTCCCACGCCCCAAGGCTGCCTCTCCCCTCCTTCTCCATGCCATAGTCTCTTCTCCTCTTGCTCTCCACGTCCAAAAGGTGTTTTGGACTTAGTTTGGTGCGATTCAGATCAAGGAAAGGCGATCAAAAGCAAGAAGGCTGCGCTGCTGCAAAAGGACGACTGCAGATCTTCAAAAGAGTTTTGAAGATCCTCCAGATCAGATCCAGATCTGATTTTTGGAGGTGTGATAGAGAAGAAGAGGTTCTCCAGATGCAACCCAAGTGGATACTGGTAGAGGCCAGGCGCTTGCGTGGCTAAGATCCAGAACCTTCCGCTGCAATCAGGATCATCTATAGGGTAATAGGATTACCCAAATCAGGTAAATTGAATTTGATTTAATTTATCTTGTTTTATTTTATTTATTAAAATAATAAGAATCAGATCTGAAACATATCAAGATCTGATTAAGATCAAGAGAAAATTTTTGAAATATATCTCTTGATCTAATCAGATCTGGACGAACCTGGACCGGGAAATCAGGATTACCCTTCATTTTGATCCTCCCATTGACTTCACTAAGTCAGAAAAGAGTCTAATCTAAGCTGGGATTAGGGGCACCTAAATCAATCAGACTGATTTACCTAATAGACATGGGTGAGCCCAAATCATCAAGTGATCTAATCAAAATCTAACTCACCAAGATGGCCAGGTAAGTAAGATCAGTGGAAGGGATATGCCATTAACTCGTCAAAGACCAAATCTATGTGAGTAGCTCCCAATTAAAAAGCACTGGTCAAACTGCCAAACTTACCTTAGACACCATCCAATTCATTAGTTTTAATTTGATCGGATTAGTAATTTTAGATTCAACCTCATAGCCTTGAATCAAGTCCATTTGGTCCTTGTTAAAGGTATGGACTTGACCAACTACAACTATTATAATTGAGTCTATAGAGTCCTTGACCTAATCTAAATTAACATTTAATTAGATTTGATCAATTACTCTAAATTAGTCCATCTTGTAACTAACCTTAGGTCTAACCTAATTTATGGACCTAATTCAGCTAACCCAATAACCCATAAGTTTATGATTAATGACTTAGAGTCTTAATTCATAATTCTAGATACTAAATTATTATACTTAATTTTTAATTAAGTTTATGGGCGGAGGGTTAGGGTTTGACATTTTGAAAATATTTTTAATTTTGAAAGATTATTTATAACTTAGCATTGTTCACCAATTGAGTCGACTCATTTCAAAATTAAATCATCTCAATTCCCAAACAACACTAATTATAGGATTTAATATGAAACTATGTACACTACATAATCATGAAATCATGAATCAAACTTTATCTAATTATGCATTCATGATCATAAATTAGATTAAAATTTAATATAATTAAATCATAAAAATATTAGATTAAATTTAGTAATTTCATGATTAATGATATAGATTAGCAACGTACCAGGATAATTTTTTCACTATAGGGGGTAAATCCTATAGCAGGACAACCTACAGTCTGTGTGATCTGAATTTTAATTTTTTAGATCTAATTACTCTAATTATTAGATCAATATTTAGATCAAATCTAAATTATTAATCTAAATATGCAAGCATATCATGTTAAAATAACCTTTCTCTGATTACATTTGGTGAAAATAGTGCAGGGTTTGCCATGCTACTTTCAAAAAATATTTCAAAAATAGCAATGATGTAGTAAAAGATAATTAATCTAATTAATTATCTATTGATCATATCAGATTATTTAATCCTACTCATTAGGATCTAAACATAATATGCATGCATACATCAATAGATCTGAAAATAAAACTATGTAATAAACTATTTACTACATCTACATATTCAGAACATAATACCTTTTTATGGATAGTCGATCACCATAATCTGAGTTCATTAAATAATGCTTTGGTATCATGCCATAGCTGCACATATGTCCGGCCTCTATGGTTGGTCCATACGGAGCTCCTGATCCCAATCAGCCCCACTAGAGTGCTAGCTCCTCACCGGGGCCTTCGATGGTTGATTACGATCGATCCGATCAATCATATATTTTTTAATTTTTTAAATATTCTAAAAAATTAGAATAAAATATTAGAGGATGATGAAGATGTGTTTCAAATTTGGTGGTGATCCAATGCTCATAGCACTCGATCTCTCCACCCAAACCCAGATTCCCAAATCTAGGATTTCACTCGGCCCAGAAACCCTGACACACTAAAAATTTTATCATGCCCTTTCTGTGTGGAGTTTTTCTATGAAATAAGTTTTTATGGAAAGATAACTTTTAGATCTATAATATCTATTTAGATCATATCTAAAAGTAGGATATGCTTAGATATGAAAATTACAAGAGAAGAGAGGTATAAAGGAAAAGAAAAGTGCTATAGGATCCTATTCACCTTCACTCCAAGATTTTTTTGCCCAAAATTGATTCCCAAACACTCTAAAATTTTTTTCACATTATAATAAACCCTTATTATGCATTCACAAATATTCTCATAATTTATTGACATGAATACCATAGGAGAATCGGATGAAAAATGATATAGATTAAGTGGTTGAGAGGTTTTAACCACTCACTTGATTTCAAAAATCAAATGAGCCTCTTATCCTTATCCAATGCCCCCCTCCCTTATGTTTAACATGTAGAAGGACTCTCCTTCTACGTGTACGTTTTTATTTCTCAAAAAATATTCAATAAACAAAAGGAAGGGCATGGGAAGCAGAGTGGAAAAGTCAAAAATGATGGGCGCATGGGAGAATTTGAATTCAAACTTCATTTGACTTAGTCCTAATTGGTTTCAACCAAACTAATTAATTTAGACTCAATTAAATTAGGTTAAACCTAATCAAATTAGTATTAGCCTAATTTAATAAAATTTTAATTAAATTAGTTATTAATTAAATCTACGTCCTGATCAAATTAGAGTCAAAACTCCCATAGCGACTAGGTCATCTCATGACCTGATTGGGTCAAATTCAATTGAATTAAATTCAATCGAACTTAATCGAATCTTCATCACTCAATTAAATTGAGCTAATCAATAATCAAATTGCTAATTAATTCTCTAAAAAATATCTAAGTCCAAATTGAATAGGTTATTGGGCAACAGAGTCCTATCAACATGAAATTCTTGAAGAGTCCTAAATCAGTGGGACTCTTAAAACCGATGTCCCAAATGAATCAAACTCATGATAATAGAGTCCCAGACTAGTGAAACTCTTGATCAGAGAGTTTCAGATGAGTAGGACTCAGAGTCTCAGTCTAGTAGGACTCTTGGTCATAGAGTCCCAGTCCAGTGGGACTCTTGACCATAATGTCCTATATTATCAGGACTCATGATTAGAGAGTCCTAGATAAGTAGGACTCAAAGTTCCAATCCAGTAGGACCCTTAGTCATAGAGTCCCAGTTCAGTGGGACTCTTTGACCATAGTCTCAGACCAATGAAACTCTTGATCAGCCATCAGATCAGGTAGGAACTCCTAATGTGTGTGACCTCGCAGGTTCGAACCTAAGCCGGTAGCACAAAAATCAATTTCTATACTAATCGAAGTGACCATCTAGCAATGGTACCCAACATTCAGATAGGTCAAATAATTGCAATCGCAACATTCAAAACCTATGCGAATATGGTTACTGTATAATTCATCCCTATGACCTCTGTGTAATAGATGACTCAAGGTTAGACTGTCAACCTTAGAAAATACATCCATATCGTGTCCCAAAGCAATTAGTCCCATGACTCCTCACTAAGACTACCTTGGCCAAGATTTTGCTAAATTGAAATATAATTGAACACAGCTCCTAAAATTAAGAGTGGTCAATCCCATCTAGATACACGCACCGACTCCATAAGTACTTGACTATGCCCAAAAATCTTCCATCACTGAATTAGAAATTCAGATAATTTGGCATCAAAACACAGTGAGTTGCTTGAAAGTCATAATGGTGATCTCAGGTTAGAGGGATATTTATACCCATATTCCATCGAAGCTAATCTTGACAGAAGAAAACCCTCGAAGTTGGTCACGTTCAGTGCAGATGTACCCATACATCTAACTTGTATGCCGTATCAGTGTCTCAACACTCCTTGATTATGAGGACAACCAACCTATATGGCACACAACGATCTATACTTGATAAATATTATCATCCTAAGTAACAACATATCATTTGCTTATGAACTATTTATGGACTAAATGATAAATCCTCCTTTGCCGAATCTAGATAGTCCTAAGGACTTCATCACAACATAGGAGTTCATTAGAAGACAACAGAATTTATGATGAAAAGTACCAAAATAACTTTTATTAATTTATAATTTATATATAATTATAAATATATGGCCTAATCATCAACAGACTGATGATTGGTTTTGTGACACATTCCCAACATCTTCTTGATCGATCATCATCCTCGTGATGATTTTACGGTCGGGAGCTATTTATGAGTTAATTTTGAAAATTCATGTCTTAAATTTTCAACTCTTGAAAATATGAATTATCATTACCATTAAATCAAATGATGTATCATAGATACTTTAAATACATACTATGATAGAAAATATTTTTTTATTAATTTATAGTTAAAATTATAAAATTACCCTTAGAAGTGTGTTACAAGTGTTTAGCCAATCTGGCTTCTAGGACACATATCTAACAAACTCCCACTTGACCTAAAGCCAATTGGCTACAAATCTAAGTTCCATCTTCTCAATGTGGGCTTCGATCTTCTACTGGCTCAATGGCTTTGTCAATGGGTCAGCCGCATTATTTGTAGTGTTGATTCTATTGACCTCGATGCATCCCTTCTCGAGGTAATCACAGATGAGGTGGTATTGCCACTCGATGTGCTTGAATTTTTGGTGAGATATTGGCTCCTTAGCTAGGGCTGTGGTGCCATTATTATCACAGTACAGAGAGACGACATCTGATGGCATCACTCCGAGCTCTACAGCGAACTTCTTATACCAGAACATCTTCTTTGCAGACTCCGATGCAACGATGTACTCTACTTTCATGGTGGAATCTACTATCACCATCTAGTTGAAACTCTTCCAACTAATAGCTTAACCATTATAAATAAATAGACTTCCAGATGTCGACTTTCGATCATCTATATCAAACATAAAATTCGAGTCTGTATACCCCTGGATCTGGAGTTCTCCATTAGCAAAAACTAAAAACATATCTTTAGTCTTTCTCAAGTACTTAAGGATACATTTCATAGAAATTCAGTGCTCTTTATCAGGATTCGATTGATACCTACTCGTGAAACTCACAGCATGGGCAATATTAGGTCGTGTACATAGCATGGCATACATGAGGCTCCCTATTGCAGAAGCATAAGAGATCTTGATTATGCATTCAATCTCCTCAGTTATGCTAGGGTACATCTTCTTGGAGAGATGAATGCCATGTCTAAAGGGTACTAAACTTGTTAGATATGTATGCCCTAGAAGCCAGAATTGGCTGACACTTGTAATACACTTCTAGGGGCAAAATTATAATTTTGACTATAAATAATAAAATTGATTATTTTCTATCACATATGTGTATTTAGTGTCTGTGATACATCCCTTGAGTTAATGGTAATGATAATTCTTATTTTCAAGAGTTGAAAATTTAAGATAAGAATTTTCATTATTAACTAATAAAATGCTCCTGACCGTAGGATCATCATGAGGATGGTGATTGATCTAGAAGGTTAGTGTACAATCACTTCTTTATAGTAGACGAGTCTTGAGTCTACAGTGTAGAGACATCGGAGCGAGAGTACATGTACTCGATAGAGAATGAGGGCACCGAGCGTGACCACCTTGAGGAGTCATAAGGAAGTCTATCTTCTCGTCGATGACTGACTTAAAGCTGCAGTGGTGTGTTTGGTTCTTTGACCTGAGGTGCATCGGTAGTTTACCTTGAGGGTGTTGTAGTTTGACTATACCATGACTCGATCTCCTAGCCATTCAAAATCCTGAGGTGTATGTTGGCTATCGCATGTTCATTGTAGGAATTGGATTGCACCAAGATGGAATCTATCTATCTTGGTGGATGAGGAGCAGCCCTATGATGATCATAAGAATCGAGTCCATAAGCCCATGGCCATGGCAAAGAGTGAAATAATAGAAAGAGTTTCTATTAAGGTTTCCACATCAGACTTGAATCAAATGATTAAATCATATGATAGAAATTAGGGTTTGACGAGTTCACCTTAGCCCTAATCTGATCAGGGCTCAAGATAGAAGAACTTAATCACACAAGTAGCTGCACCGAGAGGTTCTTTTTCAATTTTGATGGATTGCCACCATATACTGCTAGGTATCACTTGTGGATTTTGGGAGCAATTAGAATGATTTAGATGATCGATCATTCCAGTTGTCTGAATTAGAAGAGTTCTGATCTATCGAAAGAAGTTTCGATGATTCAATGATGGAGATCATGACATATCCCATTATCATACAAAACTAAACCTAACTGGATCACATAAACAAGGGTTTGGATATGGATATCATCGATTGGACTAACTCAGTTTAATTGATTTGAATTAGATTCAATTAGGTTCAAGAAAATCGTGCTAAAACACGATTGAGCCTAACATTCTTCTTTTTCTATCATTAAAAGTTATCTCAACTGAGCCAAATATATTTGTGCTCACTCAAGTACCTTTACCTGGTCTGACTGGAGCTTGTCTAGGTCAGAAAAGGGTTGTCTTAATTTATGAGATAAATTTGGGACAACACCTGCCATTTTCTTTCATCTGCTAATTTTTGTCTTTTGACTTTGGTCAAACATTGACCTTTGACCCATGGACATCTGCCCATGTGTCATGCACCCATAGAAGAGACTTATTGACCAAGTCCACCTACCATTTGGGAGGTAGATGGAGGGTGCATGCCTAGGATGGCATGCGCCCCATGTGGATAAACACTGGAATCCCATACGGATGGGACTCCAGGTTGCTTCTTAGATTCAAACTAGGTGACCCTTACCTATAGATTTTGACCAGTCTAAGGTGCTATCTAAGGATGAATCTATGGGGCTCTCATCTGATTAGATCAGGTGATATTATCCCATCAATTAGATTTAGATCTGATTGTACGAAGCAACGTGATTGGCTGGGATGATGCAGCATTGCATGGCGCAGCAGGGTCTATAAATAAACCCTATCTGCGTTCAACCAAAAGAGAGTTCCTCTTAGCCCATGCCCCAAGGCTGCCCCTCTCCCTCCTTCATGCCATCTTTTGACCCTCTCTCTCCTCTCCACGCCCAAGAAAGTTGGACTTCAATTTGGTACGATTCAGGAAAGAAAAGGCTGACGAGAGAGGAAGAAGGCAGCACTGCTGTAGAGACGACTGCTGATCTTCAGAAGAAGTTTTGAAGATCCTCCAAATTAGATCCAGATCTAATTTTTGGATAAAAGAAAGAGAAGGTGAAGATCTTCATATTCAGCCCGAGTGGATACCGATAGAGGCCAGGCGCTTGCGTGGCTTGATCCAGAACCTCAGGCAATCAGCAGGATCATCAACGGATAATCGGATTACCCAATAATCAAGATAACATTAATTTAGATTTAATTTAATTTATTTTTTTTATTTATCAGATTATAAAATTAGATCTAAAATATGTTAGATCTGATTTAAATCTAAGTGAGAAATTTTAAAATATGCCTCTCGATCCAATCAGATTTGAACGAACCTGACCTAGAAAAATTTGATTTTTCCCTTCAACAGGTATCAGAGCCAGGTTGCATAAAATTTATTTAGATTTAATTTAATTTAATAAATTAATGATTTTAGATATTACATGAGATATTATTAGATCTAAAATCAAAAAATTAGAAAATTAAAATTAATTAATCTAGATCTAAAATGTATGAGATACATAACTAGACTAGGAATAGAATTATTCTATGTATAGTCTAGTATAATCATAATTTTTATTTGATTAAATATAATTTTGAGATCTATTTATTTAATATTTTTTGATCTTATAAATATTATAATCAGATCTAAAAATAAAAAATAAACTAAATTTAATTTGTTCATATGAGATATGATAGTTGCATGTTTAGACTTGTTGTAGAATAGTTCTACAAAAGGATCTAGATTAAATTTTATTGAATGTGATCAAATTTAAATTTAATTTTTTAGATGATTATGAGATAATATAGATCTAAAAAATATGCATGATATGATGTATGCAAAACATGTTTTAATTAGATCAATTTTTATATGAGATATATGCTTAGATTTAATTAGTTTTGTAGATTAGTTGTATTTCTGATTAAGGCATTCCTCTTGGCCATCTGGTCATAAAAACAAAGTAGGGTTTAAAGACCCTCTCCTTCGATTCGATGAGATGTTCTTATGATGTATAGGGGTGCTGCGCATTCATCCTTAATCAGAAATTAAAAACTTTCTTTCTGCAAAACCCTAGATCTTGTAACCCTAGGCTCTTATTTACATGTTTTATTTATGAACCCTAAACTTAATTAAGAATTAAGATTATGAAATATATTAGGTCTAAAATTAAAAATTTTTAGATCTAAGACATGTTCATAAAATTAGGTTCGGGCTTGGGTAGCTCAATTAGGTCTAAGCGGCTGATCAAACCGAATCAAGAGTTGGTTAGATGGGATCAACAGTGCTTAAATTGACCAGCCTAATAGGATTAAGTCTGGGTCAAGATCGAGTCACATGAGTGATCGATCAAGCTAAGACCTAATCAGGCTCAGTGGTTAGAGTCTGGATTGTAGGTTGATCCGATTGGTTCTGACTCAATAATTTGGTTTCTTAGATAAGTTTGGCAGATACGATCGACTGATTTTTAATTGGAAGCTACTCGACTCGAATGTTATCGAGTTAGTGGCATATCCCTTCCACCGGTCTCACTTACCTGGCCATGTATATTGACTCAGTTCTGATCTGAGGTGGTCAATAATCCAAGCTAACCCATGCCACTAGGTTAGTCATAATGGTTATGACTATGTCAAGTCTAGTTTAATGAGACCTAAATCTAATCTTCTTAAGAAAAGATTAAATCAAGGTCTTCCACCATTGTAGATGTGTGGGCCCTTTCTGAGGTTGATTGTTCTCGACTGATTATAGTGTTCAGTTGCACCAAAAAGATGCATCCATGTCTATTAGGCATTGGATGCTATAAACTAGAGGATGGATTGGGCTCAATATTCTGGATACGGTGAGAGACCCAATTAGGAATACAATCTGTGCAAATGGTGGGTCTGACTTAACTAAGAAGTGGATCAATATTTCAAACACGGTGAGATTCATAAATTAGAGATCAAGTTAGGGTGCACCATGATTAGAGAATCATTGAACAAGAGTTGTTCACTCATTGGCTAACCCATCACCAATAACTATTAGATGAGGTGATGAGTAAGTCGGTGGGATTGCATCACCCACTAGAAATTAGTAATCATGGAGATTTTCGCATCTCTACAAGGGAGTGTAGGGATCCAAAAAAATAGTGAGAGCTAATTTGTTTAAAAAATAAGGTTAAATTTTAATTACAATATCTAACTAGAAACTTTGACTCTCTATAGGAAAATGTCTGCATCCAATCCATTAGCACGAATTCTAGACACCCATAGACTGACCATACCAAATTATAAGGATTGGCTCCGAAACTTCAAAATCATTTTGAGTTATGAGAAGTTAACTCATGTATTGGACCAAAACCCTCCCACCTTACCAGCTCGTCCATTCGCTGAGCAGAGAGCATCTCTGAAAAAATGGATGGACGAAGATAACAAGGCTAGATACTATATGTTAGGCTCGATGTCTGATGAATTTTAGCGGCAACATGAAGATATCAGGACTGCTCGCCAAATGTTGGCTCCCCTACAGGAGATGTTTGGTGAACAAAGTCGCACAACCAAGTATCAAGTCACTAAATGACTGTTCAAGGCTAAGATGCATGATGGGCAGTCAGTCCAAGATCATTGTCTGATGATGATCATGGATTTGGAAGAGCTTGAGAAGCTCGGAGTGAGGTTGGAATTGGATCTGTAGAATGATATAATTCTGCAATCCTTGACTGATGCATACAGACAGTTCATCATGAACTACCATATGCATAAACTTCAAAATTCCTTGGCTGAACTTATGAACATGTTGGTTCCCATTGAGCTTTACATGAAAGGTTCTAAAGGCTTAGTGCTTTCTATGGAATGGACTTCTTTTAAGAGAAAGTCTTTTAGAAAGAAGATGAAGTCTGTGAAAAAGCAGAAGGTGGAAGGAGGAAAGAAGAAAAAGGTAGAACTGAAGTATTTTCATTACAATAATGATGGCCATTGGAAGTGGAGCTGCCCTACTTACCTGACCACCCTAAAGAAGAAGGAGGTAGGTCTTTCTGGAGGTATGCTCGTTATTGAGTCTAATCTTATGATTTCTTCTACATCCAGTTGGATGCTTGACTCTATTTCTAGTGCTCACTTATGCACTTCTATGCAGGATCTTGAGGATAGCAGGAGGTTGAGGGATGGTGAGATGATTCTGCGCATCAAAAATGGAGCAAGAGTTGCTGCTGTGGCCGTGGGAACATACCCTCTTTGACTACCATTTAGTTTAGACTTAGTATTAAAAGACTATTATTATGTGCCTGCAGCAAGCAGAAATTTGATTTCTATTTCTTGTCTTGCATTAGAAGGCTATGTAATTAGTTTTCTTAAGGACCATTGTAACATTCTTTATGAAAGAAATAAAATTGCAAGTGGTTTTCTTATTAACGATCTTTATCAATTACATGTTGATGTATCTATTTTTAATTTTGAGCAAAATGTGAATGCCATAAAATCAAAACGAGCTAGGGATAGTCCAAACGATAGGTATCTATGGCACCTAAGATTAGGTCATATAGCAGAAGATAGGGTTAACAAATTGAAGAAAATGGGCTATTGAGTCCATTGACTTTCGAGTCATATCCTAATTTATGAATCTTATCTTCAATGGCAAAATGACTAAAGCTCCCTTTTGTTAGGACATGGGGAAAGGGCCACGAGATCTTCTTGCCCTAGTACATACTGATGTGTGCGGCCCATTTGATGTGCCGGCTAGAGGCAATTTTGTCTACTTCATTACCTTTATAGATGATTTATCTAGGTATGGGTATGTGTATCTTATGAGACATAAGTCTGAAGCTTTTGAAAAGTTCAAAAAATTCAGACATGAAGTAGAAAAGCAAACTGGAAAACCCATTAAGGTTCTTCGATCAGATCGAGGAGGTGAATACCTTAGTCGAAAATTCCTAGACTATCTCAAGGAAAATGGCATAGTCTCTCAATGGACTCCACCAGGAACACCTCAACTCAATGGGGTTTCAGAATGGAGAAATCGGACCCTATTGGATATGGTTCGATCCATGATGAGCTTCACAGACCTCCCTGATTTTCTTTGGGGATATTCATTGTTAACTTCAATATATTTACTGAATAGGGTTTCCTCTAAAACCGTTCCTACCACACCGTATGAGATATGGCACGGTAAGAAACCAAGTCTGAGTCATCTCAGAATTTGGGGTTGTCCGGCTCATGTCAAAAGACAACAAGCGGACAAGTTAGAGTTTAGGTCCTTTAGAGCTCGATTCATAGGATATCCTAAAGAGTCATTAGGATACTATTTCTACATTCCAGAAGACCACAATGTGATTGTGAGTCAACATGCCATCTTTCTTGAAAAATAGTTTATTCAAGATAGTGGCATTGGAAAGCAGATCAAGCTCAAAGAGAAAGTCTCACAAGAGCAACAAGCTAAGGACCAAATGGAACCAAATTAGGTTGAGCCAATCCTATCACTACCTCCTCCACCTCATAGATGGAAAAGAGTTTCCTATCCCCCTGAGAGGTACTTAGGTGCTATTTTAGAGGATGTAGAGAAAATGTTGCTCGTAGGAAATGAGGTTCATGGTGATGATTTCAAAACCTATAACAAGGCGATATCAGATATCGACTCCGAGAAATGGTTAGAGGACAATGAAGTCAAAAATTGACTCGATGCACTCAAACCAAGTCTGGACCTTGGTAGATCCACCAGAAGGTATAGTACCTATTGGGTGTAAATGGATCTTCAAGAGAAAGATTGGTGCAGATGGGAATGTGGAGACATTCAAGGCTAGACTAGTGGCAAAAGGTTATAGTCAAGTGCGAAGGCATTGACTATCAGGATACCTTTTCCCACGGTAGCTATGCTAAAATCCATCCGCACATTGCTTGCTGTTGCAGCCTATTTCGATTATGAAATATGGCAAATGGACATGAAAACGGCATTCTTAAATGGATATCTTGAGGAAGATATCTATATGGAACAGCCGCTAGGTTTCACATCCAGTGATACTGATCATAAGGTTTGCAAGCTGCAAAGGTCCATATATGGACTTAAGCAAGCATCTCGGAGCTGGAACACTCATTTTCAATGATGTGATCAAAACTAGTTTGGTTTCATCAAAAATGAAGGAGAGAACCATGTGTTTTCAAAAAGGTCAGTGGGAGCGCTGTTGTCTTCCTCGTATTGTACGTGGATGACATCCTCCTTATTGGGAATGATATTCCCATGTTGACCATCAGTCAAAATATGGTTGTCTAAAGAATTCTCCATGAAAGACCTAGGTGAAGCATCCTTTATTCTAGGAATTAAGGTCTATAGGGATAGACCGAATAGGATGCTAGGACTTTCATAGAAGATGTACATAGAGGAAGTACTAAAGAGGTTTAGTATGGAAAACTCTAAGAGGGGATTAATACCCTTCAGACATGGTATTCATCTTTCCAAGAAGATGTGCCCTAGCACACCTGAGGAAATAGAATGCATGAGCAAGATCCCTTATGCTTCTGCAATAGGGAGCCTCATGTATGCCATGCTATGTACACGACCTGATATAGCCCATGCTGTGAGTGTCACAAGCAGATATCAGTCAAATCCAGGTGAAGAACACTGGACTTCTGTGAAATGTATCCTTAAGTACTTGAGAAGAACTAAGGATATGATGTTGGTCTTTGGTAATGGAGAACTCCAAGTCCAGGGATACACAGACTTGGATTTCATGTCTGATATAGATGATCGAAAGTCGACATCTGAAAATCTATTTGTGTGCAATGGTGGAGCTATCAGTTGGAAAAGTTTCAAGCAGACAGTAATAGCAGATTCCACCATGGAAGCAGAATACATCGCTGCATCAGAAGCTGCAAAGAAGGCATTCTGATATAAAAAATTTGCCACAGAGATCGAAGTGATGCCATCGGATGCTATTCCTCTATACTGTGACAACAATGGTGCCCTAGCCCTTGCTAAGGAGCCGAGGTCTCACCAAAAATTTAAGCACATCGAGTGGTGATACTACCTCATCCATGATTACCTCGAGAAGGATTACGTCAAGGTCAAGAGAGTCAACTCCGCAGACAATGCGACGAACCCACTTACAAAGTCATTGGACCAGCAGAAGATTGAAGCCCATCTTGAGAAGACGGGACTTAGATTTGTAGCCAATTGGCTTTAGGTCAAGTGGGAGTTTGTTAGATATGTGTGCCCTAGAAGCCAGAATTGGCTGACACTTGTAATACACTTCGAGGGGCAAAACTATAATTTTGATTATAAATAATAAAATAGGTTATTTTCTATCACATATGTGTATTTAGTGTCTGTGATACATCCTTTGAGTTAATGGTAATGATAATTCATATTTTCAAGAGTTGAAAATTTAAGACATGAATAATCATTATTAACTCATAAAATGCTTCCGACCATAGGATCATCACGAGGATGGTGATTGATCCTGAGAAGGTTGGTGTACAATCGCTTCTCTTTAGTAGATGAGTCTTGAGTCTACGGTGTGGAGACACCGGAGCGAGAGTACAGGTACTCGTTAGAGAACGAGGGCACTGAGCGTGACCACCTCGAGTAGTCATTAGGGAGTCTACCTTCTCGTCAATGACTGACTCGATGCTGCAGTAGTGTGTCTGGTTCTTTGACCTGAGATGCATCGGCAGTTCACCTTGAGGGTGTTATAGTTTGACTACACCATTACTCGGTCTCCTAGCCATATGGAACCCTGAGGTGTATGTTGGCTATAGCATGTTCATTGTAGGAACTGGATTGCATCAAGATGGAATCTATCTACCTCGGTGGTAGAGGAGCAGCCCTATGATGATCATGAGAATCAAGTCCAGAAGCCCATGGCCATGGCAGAGTGAAATAATAGAAAGAGTTTCTATTTAGATTTTCACATTCGGACTCGAATCGAATGATTACATCATATGACAGAAACTAGGGTTTGACGAGTTCACCTTAACCCTAATCTGATCGGGGCTCAAGATAGAAGAACTTAATCACACAGGTAGCTGCACCAAGAGGTTCGCATTCAGCTCTGATGGGTTGCCACCATATACTGCTAGGTGTCACTGGTGGATTTTGGGAGCAATTAGAATGATTTAGATGATCGATCATTCTAGCTGTTCGAATCAGAAGAGTTCTGATCCATCGAAAGGAGTTTCGATGATGTCGATGATAGAGATCATGACATATCCCATTACCATACAGAACTGAACCTAACTGGGTCACACAAACAAGGGTTTGAATCTGGTGATCATCAATTGAACTGATCCAGTTCAATTGATCTGAATGAGATTCAATTAGGTTCAAGGGCTCGATTGACCTAAC